>JAASFN010000665.1:0-15711 GCA_023333795.1 Globisporangium rhizosaccharum | reverse complement strand
TAGAATATTAGCCAATCAGTGAACTTGGACTCTCAGAGCCAACCACATTTTAGTTGACTTAGATTTAGTATTGCATATTTAGATCTAAAGGCTCAAAAGGTGGAGCCGCACATCCGACTCAAATGAACAGTTACAATTTAGAGCACTCAAACCAAGTGTCTTGTTTGCTTTCCGTCTTAGTGGCTGGAATCCTTGCTGAAGGTGTTCACACACGCTTCCTCGCAAAGGTGATGTGTAACTCGGACACGTCCGGTTACATTGTGTGCATCAGCGCACCACTGACACGTCTTGAGCCCAAATAGATGGACACGTCAGCCTCATACAAGGCGATCGCGGCGCGGTAGCTTGCGTTGGACGCGCTCGCCTCGCCCTCGTTCAACAGCACGTGACCATCAAACTTGGTCGCATGCTTCGCTGCATGTAAAACTGCTGCTGTCGCGCGCGTGTTCGTTCATAGGTACATAGCGGCGCGCAAGGCGAACTTCGCGCTGCTTTAAGTCGCCAACGGTTCTGTTTGAGGCTGTTTGGTAATGGTAACGTCACAACTCACCGTTCATATACAATACACAAAAGTGCGATTGCTTATAAAGCGGCCGTTGTCAATGGTAGCACATTAGACTAATTCACCAAGAATTGGTAGTCTTGTTGTGTATACCAGTGTCGTGCATAGCCTGTTGCTCATTTGTCAGCTTCAGATAGAGGCTTAGCATCGGTTCACAGACGATCCTTCCGCTTGCACTCAGCACGCTGGACCCTTATCACATAGCCGCTTGTCGTTGTTCTCACGACTCACCTTGGTGACATATATTCTCGAATCGTACATTTTGTACGGTTTGAAAGTAATATTCGAGGTTATGTGGACCACGTTATATCCGATTGCCGAATGTAAATGTCCGACGTTTAGACTCGAAATCTGCAGAAGCTCGAAGTGCCAAGCGACGCGAGTGCGACGACAAGACGTCGCTCAAGACGCCGCTCAAGCTCTCTTACACCGCTTCAAAGCTCTCTCACACGCATATCCGCGCGCACTTGCACACGCGCGCTCTCACACATTTCCGCACATCCAAGCACTGCTGCAATGGTGCTGTTCCACGTCAAGCGCGGCGACAAGAACGAGTTTCTGTACGAAGCGCCGATCTCGACGCTCAATGACACGCTCATTCGCGCGCTCTGCGGCATCCACAACGCGCGCTTGCGTCTCGCTGCGCTCGCAGACGCACTACCAGCGCTCGGTCAGCACGGCGTCGCGAAGCTCCCGAGCGAGCAAGGGCTCGACCAGTACCAAGAGGACGCAGCGACCAAGGTGCGCGGCGAGTTCTACGACGCCGACCCGATGGGACTGCGCACCGGCGAAGGCGTGAGTCCGCAGCTCCGCACCGTGCTCCAGCAGGTCGCAGACGACGCAAAGCAGTACATCCACGCCAAGCAGCAGCTCGAGCGCAAAGTGTGCATGGACCGCGCCGTCCTGGACGAGAAGCTCCTGAACATCCGCGGCGCCGTGATGATGGCGTTCCCAATGGGACTCCCGCCGCACGACCCAATCAAGCACTTGCTCGACGCAAAGGACGTCGAAGACGCACTCGCGGACTCGTCTGCGGTCCTGGACGTCGCATCCGAGGACCAAGCTGAGCTCTGGTGGGCCGGGAAGCAGTTCTTCCGGGACCAGTACGTGCGCGACCTCGTCGGCACGAACGAGAAGACGAAAGTCATTGTGAAGCTCCAGAAGCGCGGCGGCGGCATGCCAGCGCGCGAGCCGGCCGTGAGTGAAGGCGAGCGCAAGGCCATGATGGCGTTCTACTTCAAGAAGCAGGAGGAGCTCAAGCGCGCCGCGGACGACGACGCAGACGAGTACATGGCGTCGTCGTGGGCCGATCCCAAGGCGCTCAAGAACGCCTTGCGTGGGACCAACACCATTCGACCGTTTTGAGTGGCAGGAGTGCGAGAGTAGAGGCAGATGCGGATGTTCTACTGGTGCTAGTCTAGTGCACTGGACGCTGCTGGTGCGAGCGCATGGCTAGTGACAGCAGTGCTTGTGCTCTCGCCTCGTGGGTGCCTGTGGTCAAATGCCAGTGGCAGCGGAGCGTCCGTGTCGCCACTCTCGCTTGCTTGTCTGCTCTTCTTCTTGGTTTCACTGCTGCTGCTGCTAATGCTGTGCGCCTTCTGCTTCTTCTTCCGTCGCTCGCGCTTCAGCGACGCCTCGGTCTCTGTCGTGTCCGCGACTGTGTGGGTACTGCTGCTGTTGAGTGTGGCTGCTGCGCTCTCGTCCAGCGATGGCTCGAGCGCTGGAGGAGGCAGTGGCGCGAGTGACGCAACGCTCGCTTGCGCTTCAGCACCAGACGCCACTGTGGCTGCTGATAGACTCGCAGAGGCGTCTGGCAGTAGACTCAGTGGACGCGTCGAGTCATGTGCAGACTCAGTGACGCTCGACACAACTGGCGTCGCGTCGTGGTCGTGGCTGCTACTGTCGACTTGCGATGCCGCTGCGATGGCGTCTCCTGCCGCATCGTCGTCTTTGACAACGCTCTTCTTCTGCCGCGGCTTGCGTGGCGGCGACGCTTGCTCTTTCTTTCGGTGCTTGGGCTTTGACGGTCGCTTGCTCGACGACAGGTACGCCTCTTCTCTCGCTGGTGTAGGACTTGCCATCGTCCCAGCACCAGGGCCACTGCTACTGTCAGTGGCTGGCGCTCCGCCTTCTGAGTCATCTACCAAGACTGCACTGTCGCCATTCTGAGCAACAGCAGTTGTGTCTGAGGCGTCCACAGGCTCTGCTATCCGCTCGGTCTTGGCTTCGTCGCTCGTACCGACGGCTCCTTCAGCTTCCACCATCCGACTCGGTAGATCGTCACTGGGACGCAGCGCATGCGATGCAAACGACATTGTCCGCAGATCAGCACCAACCACTTGACTCTGCTGCGTTGTCAGTGGCGCCATCACCACGCTCTCACTGCCACGTGCTGCGAGCGCGTCGCCTGTAGTGGACGACGCATCATGCACAGCAGGTTCGCGTGCTCCGCCCCGGTCAAACGTCGCTGCTGTCGTTGACTGCTGCGCTGTGTTGTTGCTGCTGCTCACAGCTGCATCAGCGTGCGTCTCGTCCATACTGAAAGCGAGGTCTGACTCACCAGCGCTTTGCTCCGACCCTGACTCTGCTCGCGTAGTCTCTTGCTCTAGCGCTGGATCACTGCTGCTTCTCGCTGGTAGAGCCACAGCGCTGCTAACGCGACTGGCTGTGGCAACTCCAGCACTACTGCTCATCGTCTGCTGCTGCTTCTTGCTCTCGCAGAGCTTCACGAGTTCGTCCTTCTTCTCGCGCTTGAGCACCTGGAGCGCTGTCGTGCCGCCACGATCTGCGAGCTCAAAGTCTGCACCACACGTGACAAGCAGCTGCACGACCTCGCTCTGGCGCTTGCGGCACGCCATGAGCAGCGCACACTCGCGTCGGTTCACGCTCGTGGCGTTCAGGAACGCGCGGTCGTCGCCCCACTGGAGACGCACGAGCATGGTCTGGACGACTGGGAGGAGTCCGTTCGCGGCTGCAAAGTGCAGCGCCGTGAGTCCGTGGCAGTTGGGCTGCTTCCACGCCGTCACGTACGCGTTCGACACGAGTGGTGGCGGTGGTGAAGTTGCGGGCGTGCGATCTCCATCGCCACTGCCATTGTTGTCGCCGCTGCTGATGCTGATGCTGTCCTGAATCGTCTCGACTGGTTCGAGCGCGAGCGACGCACCTGGCAAGAGCCGCAGCAGCTCCATTGCGCACTCCTCTTTGCTCGCTTCGCACGTGAGCAGCAGCGAGTGGTTCCCGTTCGCGTCGCTCGTCGCAAAGTCGGCACCATGCTTGATGAGCAAGCGCACAACGCGTGCGTGGCCGTACTTGGCAGCGAGCAAGAGCGCAAACTGCTTGGCAGCTGACGCACTCGACGCAGCAGCGGGGACGCCACAGTTCACAGACGCGCCGTGCGCAAGGAGCTTCGCGGCGATCTCGACGTGGCCGTTCATGCTCGCAGCGAGCAGCGGGTTCACGCGGATGTTGAGGTCCGCGGCCGAGTTGTACACGACGCCGACTTGCTTGTCGATCGGTACGACCGTGTCGAGTGGCTCGGCGTTCGCACCGCCACTGCTGCTATTGTCAGCACTGCTGCAGTGCTGCGTGAGGATCCAGTCGACGACGCTCGTCATGCCCTCTAGGCTCGCAAGCAGCAGTGGCGTCACGCCCTTTTCGTTCTGCATGTGCACGTTCGCGCCGTGCTCGAGCAGCCACATCGCCGCTTTCGGGTGGCAGTACTGGCACGCGTAGATCAGCGGCGTGCTTTCCCACATGCCGCGGATATTGATGAGCGGCGCGTGGCTTGACCGCACGGCTTGCTGTGCCACGCGGCCTATGTACGCGAGGTCGCCGTTCTTGACCGCTTTCAGGAACTGGATGCTCAGCTCCTCGAACGTCAAGTGCGCGAGGTTCTGCTTGTCAGGTGGCAAGAGGCGCGGACTCGGTCCTGTCGTCGCCGCGCCAGCAGCAGGAGCAAGAGATGGCGATGCTGGCTTGGCGTTTGCGATTGCTGCGATGCTCGGAGACGTTGCGAGCGCAGCAGTCGGTGAAGCGCTTGTCAGACTCACACTTGGACCTGCTGTCGTGGCTGGAGGAACAGGAGTAGGAGTAGGCGGAAGTGGCTCTGGCAGCAGCGTATTCGACTTGTGCTTCTTCGGCTTTGTTTGACTAGCTGCAGCACTGCGCTGGAAGAACCTGCTGACGCCGCTTCTCGAAGCAGACGCCGTCGTCGCTGGCGATGGTGGCGACACACCAGGCGTGACGACAGAGAACGCACTGCCGCCGACCTGGGGCTGCACCGTGTTTCGCGACTCGGCGCATCCCATGCCATGCAGCAAGCAAGCAAGCAGCAAGCGTCTCGCTGTCGAAAGGCTCGAAGCAGTGCGAGCAAGCGAGCGTGGCGTCGAGACACCCTCGGTCGTGAGCAGTGCAAGAGACGGAGGCAGACTGGCTGACGGCGACACCAAGTTGCGCCTACGTTTGGCTATTCCAGGCTCTAAGAAGCGGTTGCTCCAAGGCTAGTACTGCTGACGGCGACGGCGACAACAGAGCACTTCGACAGCGCAGTCAATAGCAGCAGCAGCAGCGATAACATCGATGACGAGTGAAAGGAGAAGGAGAGAGAGCAAGAGCAAGAGAGAGTAGGAAGCGGTCGTGGTGATGTAGTGTGGTCTTTCTATTAGATCGAGGCGCGCAATGACGACTAGCCGAGCTTGAACGACGATGCGCCGCCGGGCGGACCGTACATGCGGCGCGTGCGGCGACTGTCGTCTTGGTTCCCCATGCCGCTGGCAAAGTAGTCGCCTGTCGTCGCAGCAGTGCTCTGCTGCTGCGAACTGCGGCGCACGAGTGTGCCATTGTGCTGGTTCTGCTGCTGACCGACGACGAGCGTCTCGCGGGACATGGCGCCAGGCGGGAGCGTGATGCTGTCGCGCTCGCGCTGCGCTGCTGTTGGCGTGCCATAGTACGACGCAGTCTTGTCTACGATCGGGTTGTGCTCGGGAGCGTCTGGGCGAGCAAAGCGGCGCGCTTTGCGGTCATCCATGTACGACGGCTCGTCGTTTCCAGCAGCGCCGCCAAAGATGAGCGAGCCGATCGTAGAGCCGCCGCCTGGCGGCTTGTGCAGCCGCGTGCTCGAGCGCTCGGTCATGAAGTTGTTGTTGTTCTGCGTCGGTGCGGGGCCAGCGAAGCGGTTTGCCATTCTTGCGTGGAGTCTAGGAGAACTGGAGAAGGGCTGAGGCGAGGTGGACGAGAGTTCGAGAGTGAGAGCGTGAGCGAAAGCGAGAGCTAGAGGCACTGGGAGCTAGGAGAGCAGAGATCGGCAGGTCTATTTGAAGGCGACAACGAGATCCGCGATGCAGCAGAACAAGGGCAAGTGCGAGACTCGAGGGTCCTGGTCCAAGGGGTCAAGTGAAACCCATGGCGTCCCTCGTTGCTCCAGGCAACCAGAGGCTAGCAGACCATATGCGTGCGTCGGTGGTTCTCGTTCATCGTGAGACCCGATCGCACTGGACCTTCGTTCTGTCTCGATCATAGATGCGACTGTGCGTCTCCGTCCACCGCAACAACAGCAACGGATGTCCACTGAAGTGTCTCGTTGTCGTGGACGCACCCAGATGAGACGCAAGAGAGGCTCTACAGTCACTCCTGACAGAGCGACGCTGTTCTCATCGAGTCCCATCGCAGTTCCGCAAGTGACAGTGTTATGCGCAAGCTCTGGTACTTAGCCACGCCGCTTCGGACTATCGTGGCGGGATCGATGGCGGCGACTCGAGCGACTGCGACGCGATCGTCGTTGGCGGTCGCGACTCGGCGAGCGACTGCGGCTTGAGCGATCGCGATGCCGGTCGTGTCGATGGTCACGCGTCCTAGCGCCTGCGCTCGTGCTTCGTCGTCGCTTCGACCTCTCGCTCTCTCGGTGCGACTGCGCTCTGGACGCTGACGCTCGCGCAGTTCGCATCATGTCGCGCACACGGAGCGCGTGCGTCAGTGACGTCCACTCTGCTGCTGCTGCTACTGCGTGAGGAGGCACTTGATCACGAGCGCCACATCCGAAAGCGCTCGCTCCTTCCCTCTCGTCCATCTCATCGTCGTCGTCATCTTCGCCTGCGAGCTCGCGACCAGTCTCGATGCTCAGTGTGAGCATCTGCTTCGCGAGCACATCACGGAGCACTGTGTGCGTGCTCTTGGCGCCGCGACCGCGGTACGTTGGACGGCGGCGCTTGTAGTCGCGAGCACTGGCGTCTTCACGTGCGTTCGTGGCATTCGCGCTGCTGCTCGCGCGCACTCGCTCTAGGACCAAGCAGTCAGAGGCACAGAGCGTGAGTGTACACGCCAGTACGCCATTCAACGATAGCCCAGTGACGTACGCGCGTGCTCCAGCGCTCGCAGCTGCTCGAGTCGACAGCGCGCTTGCTCTGCCGCGTCCTGCTCTTCCTGCGCGCGGATCTGCTTCGCCAAGTGCTCTTTCGTCGTGTGCTGCGGCCAACAGCGCGGCCACAAGTGTAAGACTATGACCATAGACAGCCCCAGAGTCTCGCAAGAGCACTCGTCTACGTACAAACACGAGGCGCGTGGCGATCTCGACGACGAGGAACTTCCAGAGCGCGAGGACAAAGCGCTAGCGCAATAGACATACCCACAGTGTTATTGCATCTGTATCGTCCAGTGCGAACAGCAGCAGCAGACCGCAAGCACGCACGCGCACGTCGTCACCGAGGAACTCGTGGAGCTCGAGCATGAGCAGGTCCGGTTGGCAGAACTCGGGATGCTCTACGAGACCTTGGACGTACTCGACGAGGTCCATGTCGAGCGCCTCGTGCTGAAAGACTGTGCGACTGAGCTCTGCGATGAGCCAGCCCTGAACAGCAGCACGGTGCGTCTTCTTCGCCGTTCCTGCGGATGCTCGTGCTTTGTCAGCCGGAGGCAGTGATGACGTATCGCCATTGACGCCATTGGCGCCACTGTCGCCGTCGCTCCACGCGAGGACCGCAAAGGCGCGAGGGATGCGGCGCCAGCGCTGCACGTGGGCGTAGAACGCACCGGCGTCTGGCGCCATGCGCTCGATCGCACGCACGACGCGCTCGCGTGTGGTCATTGTACTTGCGTCTGTGCTGTCGCCTTCTTCGTCAGTTGACGACGCCGTGGGCTCGAGCAGACTCTCTGAGCTGCTGCTGCTAGTAGTGGCTGCCGCATCTGCAGCACTCGCAGTGACCGCGTCGTCACTGTCATTCTCTGGAGCTGCTGGCGATTGGTTCATAGTGCTGTCACTAGAAGCAACTGCAGCGCCATCCTCGCTTGTGTGCACATGGTCGATGCGCGTGACGTGCGGTGCGTTCGTGTAGAAGAACTGGATGCGCGAGTGAAGGCAAACGCGATGGATAGTGAGCGTTTGGTGGCTGGGCATGGACACAGGTGAAGGACTGCGTACCTGGTGCGACGCATGAGGAATGTACTTGATACCGTGGACAATGCGCTGGTAGCGAGTGCAGCAAGAGGGCGCGTGTGAGTGCATCACGTGTGAGTGAGCTCAGTGGTTGATGAGAGAGCGCATTGGTTTGATGGACGCACCAAGTGCGTCTCAAGCGACGCTGCGCGCACAAAGTGCTGCTCTGAGCAGCCACATGGCACGAGCACTTCGTCTGGTGGCACTGGCGCTGGAACGCGTACGCCGGTGTCGGCGCAGAACGCGGCGATGCGCTGCGAGAGCGCGTGCGCATACGCGAGATACGCTTCGCCGTCCATGTTGAGTAGTGTGTCGATTCCAATTGAAATGGTGATACTCGCTTTTGTCACTATTGGTAGTGAAATAATGATGACCCCTCTTTTATCACTATATGAAATTGCTATTTGAAAGCACCAGAGGACCAGAGGACCTCAACGTCCTGGAGCTTCCAAGCGTCCAAGCGTCCAAGCTCGCTAGCGTCGAGTCAAACGAACGAGCGAGCACTCATTGTCTCTCTCTCTGTTGCTATCAAACTCTCTCAACTGAATCGGTATGCTGCGGTTGCGCTATCGCCCAAGCTCAGGACTCGAGTCTGCTCACGCACTGGAGCGCCAGCGCGAGTGCTTGCGGGGCTGGACCGTCGGTCGCGAGAGCTGGATCGTCTTGAGCTTCTCGGACAGATCGTCCTCGGACGTCTGCTGTGCTGGAGTGCACACAGACGCCTTTGCATCGCTCCACACACGCGCGTTCGTGTCATCGAGCGCCATTGCTGCTGGCGTTTGAGCAGCTGACCGTACCGCTACAGCTGGTGCTGGTGGTGCCAGTGTTGGCTCCACTGATGGAATACCAGCTACAGGCGCAACCATCGCTGCTAATGGACTCGCGAACGCCTCGCTCAACGCGCCACTGCCGCGCGCAGTCGCAGCATGCGACTCAGACTCCACTGCTTCGTGCGTCTCAGGCGACTCGCTACTGTCATCGTCATCGCCACTCTCACTTGGCGCCGGCAAAGTCTTGACGCTCTGCTTTGCAAGTTCCTTTGCGACCATCGCCTGGTAGAGCTGTGCAGTCTTGGCGTCCAGCACCGCGCGGTCGACGTCTTCCGGAATGACAAAGTCCGTCGCCGCGGCATTGCGCGCGTAGAAGCTATGCATGACCTGCCGCACCATCTCGAGCTCACCGTTGAGCATCGTGTCGCGCTCGCTCTCGTACTTGGCAAAGACGCGGTAGAGGTCGCACGTCACGGCCAAGAGCGTCTCGCGTGCGCGTGCGAGCTTGAGCTCATTGCGCTCGCGCCGCTGTGCACTTGCGGACTGGAGCGTCTGGAGCTTGCGCGCGTAGCAATCGAAGTCGAGCTTCACGCGCTTGCGGTGCGCGAGCTGCGACGTGACCGAGCGCATGGCGTTGATGTGGATGTCGAGGAACCGGAGCGCGCCAGCGAGGACTTCGTCCTGAGAGTGCATGCGTGAGTGCGTGATGGTTCGGATAGTTGTCAGTGAGACCATGGCCGTCGTAGAGACCTAGAGACCTAGACATCCAAGCAGCTAGAGAGATAGACGCACAGCGTTGAAGAAGTGGTTCTTGACCTCTTTCGTCTCGTTGATCGCGCACATCGCGTGGCGGAACTTCTCGGCGTCCGTGCCTTTCCCGACCGTGTCGACGCTCACGACGCACCAAACGTCGGCGCCGAGACTCGCACATGCAGCGCTGTAGAGCGGCAGTGCCGTTGCGCGGTAGTGCTCGAGACTCGTGCGAATGTCGAGGAGCTTCTGGAGCAAGCCGAGGAACCGCTGCTCGTGCTGCTCGTACTCGTCATCTGGCGACGCCAAGTTTTGCTGCGAGTAATGACGTGCAAGAAGGACGCACACACATGACATTCAGTTCGCTTAGGCACTTACGAGGACGCACATCCAACACACTAGCCATCGTACTTTGCCAAAGCTGCTCAGGAACTGGTACTGCAGCTTGCGCTTCTGCTGCTGCCAGTCCAGGCGCTTGCTCGCGAGCGACGTCGCGAGTCGCTTCTCGTGCTTCATGCTGCAGGCGCTTGGTCACGTGCTCACTTGCTCAAAGTGCTTGCTTGCCAGACTTGCTTGTCTTGCTTGCCTTGTCGGACTTGTCCAGGTCATGTTCAAGTGCATCCATGTCTATTTTGGTAATAAAATGGGCTATTTTTGGTGACAACACGTATACAAAACGTATACTTTTTGGACGCGAGTGTATACTTTCGATCAAATCAAAGCTCGACCAAGCAGCTCGACCTAGCGGCTCGACGTCGTCTTCGCGTGTCACGCGCTCGCTCGTGACGTCCGCGCGCGCGTGCTTCAGTGTCTCGGTACGTCGCAGTGCGTCGGTAGACTGCTGTTACGATGGGAGATGTAGCAGCAAAAGACAGTGGGGTGACGCCGCCTGCGATCGTCACGACATCGACGAGCAGCACCACGACTACAGATGCTGCTGCAGCGTCGTCGCCTGACAGCGCTGCTGCTACGAGCAACCGCTCAACACGCCGCAAGACTGCACGCTCACCGAGCGTCAGCACTGGTGGCCACTACGCAGATCCGCTGTCGCCCATCGCGTCCACTCCCCTCAAGAGACAACGCGTGCAGACAGCCGAGAAAGCGAGCAAGCCGACACCAAGCAACGGTGGCACGAACAGCACCAGCTCGTCTGTCAAGAAGACACCAAAGACTGACGCTCCAAGCGCGACGACCGATGCGTTCCTCTCGCCACGCAAGCTCGTGCACGAGTACGACGCGGACGAGAAGCCAGCGTGCGTCCTACGCTTGTCTGTCTATCTATGTGTCTGACTAGTGAACGGAAGGACAATGGCCCTGACTCACGCCCACACTCGTGTGTATGCGTTTATAGGAAGGACAAAGAGAAGACGCACGGACGCGCGAGTCCAGAGCGACAGACGCCGCACGACGCAGACGCACCGAGTGGCGACGACGAGCTCTTTTCGCCAGTGCTCAAGCCGCCGCGCGCGACGCGGACGTCGTCCGACACGTCGCCTGCGACAGCGTTGGACGCTGCGACTGCGTTCCTCTCATCGAGCTCGACGTGCTCTGAGCTCACGAACGACGATGAGGACCACGAGACCGCTGCTGCTGCTGCGAATGGCACGGACGATGACGAGGCAAAGCCAGCGGCAGCCGCTCTAGACAACGAGGACGAAGAAGAGCAGGAAGACGCGGGCGTTGGCTCCGACTCGGGCAGCGACGCGTCCGAGCTCGAGTTCAATCCGTACGTCTCTCTGTGTGTGTGGATGAGATGAGGATAGTCCTAGAAGACATTGGTACTGACAGGCAGACGCACGCTCCGCCGCAGGTTCTACTTCATGAAGACGCTGCCCAAGTACGAGGACATCGTGTCGTGTCCGCGGCCAATTGCGCTGCCAGCCAAGTCGCAGCATGCGCCCAAGATCTCACTCGTGCGTCCTTCCGTCCTCTGTCGTTCTGCTCTGCTAGCTTGTATGGAGACTGCTGGACTCACACTAAGACGATGATGGCGATGACGTCGTCCTAGGTCCTCGATCTGGACGAGACGCTCGTGCACTGCAGCGTCGACGACGTTGCGAACCCGCATCTGCAGTTCCCAGTGCGTTGCCTAAGACATGATGGGACTGAGACTCTGACAGACCAACGACTGTCGACTGACTCGGGGACGACTACTGCTGCTCGTAGGTGACGTTCAATGGCGTGGAGTACACTGTGAAAGTGAAGAAGCGGCCGCACATGGAGTACTTCCTCACGCGCGTCGCTGAGCTCTTTGAAGTCGTCGTGTTCACAGCGTCGCACCGCGCGTACGCCGAGACGCTGCTCAACCTCCTCGATCCGCACCGGCGTCTCATCAAGTGCGTCTCGCGCTCGTGTCCATTGTCGTTCCGTCGTTTGTCACGCCCTCACGCTCTCTCTTGTGGCGATGTAGGTACCGACTCTATCGCGACGACTGCCTCGACGTGTACGGGAACTACCTCAAAGACCTCAACGTCCTCGGCCGCGACCTCTCGAAGGTCCTGCTCGTCGACAACTCGCCGCATGCGTTTGGGTACCAGGTGCGTCGTTCTCGCACGTGCCCAGCAGACTCTCGCTCTTGCTCTTGCTCATGTACTCAGCCACTTGTCTGTCTCTCTGTCTCTAGGTCGGCAATGGCGTGCCGATTGAGACGTGGTACGACGACGAAGCGGACGACGAGCTCCTGAGTCTCCTCCCATTTCTCGAGAGCCTCGTCGACGTCGACGACGTCCGACCGATCGTCGCGAACCAGTTCCAGATCCAAAAGCTCATTGACGCCGCGCCAGACGACGTCGTCTAGCGCTCTTGCCTCTCGTCGTCGCGCGTGCCTTGGAGCAGCTCCAGTAGCACAGATGAACGACGCAGTGCCTCTCGTCTCACTAGCCTCACTCTCACTGCCATTGCCTCGTATCCATCCATACACACTAGCTCACGCACCGCACACTCTCTCGCTACTGACGACTCGCGTCCACTCGTCCCTCGCGCTCTCGCACGAGCGCTGCGATCACTTGAGCCGCACTCTGGTCACTGAGTTCACGTGGCGCTCGCAGCGTCGACAGGTCGCTGCAGTGGAGTACGAGTGTGAGCTCCTCCATCGCCTTTGTCTCGCTCTGCACAGCCGCCGGCCACGGGAGACTGCTCCGGCCGCCGAAGACACAGCGGACGCACGACGGTGCAGCACCAACCGCCGTCGTGTTGTCGCCAGTAGCGCTACTGCTGCTGGCAGCGCCAAGCCGCGGCGTCAACGCTGCTGGATGCCCGAGCGCCGCCTGTGCCACGAGCGCGAGCGTCGGGTAATCGAACGCCTTGTGCTGCCAGTACGGCAGCATCTTGTCGAACGGCACGTCGCAGAACGCCACGGCTTCGTTCTGGACGTACCGCTCGAGCTCACGCGCGACTGCGAGGTCAGCGGCTGCTCTGTCGGCGGCGCGCTGCTGCGAACTGCCTCGAGCGCTGCGCTCTGGCGTCGTCGCGTGGCTCGCAGCGCCGCCGTCCAAGAAGCCGAGACGTGAGAGCTCTTGCGCCTGCCGCGTGAGCTTCTCGTGGCGCGAGAGCCGACGCTTCTTCACTGGCACAGCGTCTGTACTGTCCGCGCCACCATTGCCACTGCGACCGCCACTTTCGTCGTCGCCAGTCGCAGCGGCGGTGGAGCGCCAGTCGAGGACGTCGCGCGCAAGTGCTTGGATGTGCGCGTGGAGCCGCGTCTTCGCCGCGGCGTCGAGGAAGCTCAGCTGCCGGAAGCACGGGTGGAAGAACACGCACGTGAGCGCCGTGAGCGACGGCGCAGTCGTCTGCTCTGCCACGCGCGCACACCAGCGCTGCGCGAGCTCTTCACGAAGACGTTGCGCAAACGCCGTGAGTTCCCCGTGCTCGAGCATCGCGTCGTCCTCTTCACTGTCACTGCTTCCGTTGTCATCGTCTTCTTGACGCTGCCGCTTGCCATTGCCGTTGTCGTCGCTGTCCGTGTCGCTCGTGCATGCCGTGCCATTAGCGTCGTATACTGGGACGTGGAGCGCCCGTGCGGCGTTCAGACCCGTCTGCTGGACTGCAAACAAACGGATCACTGCTTCAGCGCACTCGCTCGACGGCGCGCAGACGTCGCGCACAAAGTCGGCGATCGGCCGCACGATCGCGACGCACTGCGCGAGGTCGTCGCGCGTGAACGTCTCAAGCAGCGTTGGCATCGCTCCGTGCGCGTGGTGCTTCTCGTTGCGGAAGAACGCCTGACAGGCGTCCCATGACCGCGCTACACGGTCGAGCACGAGCGCGAGTGCTTGCCATGGAACCTGCGACAGCGGCGTGGGCGACGATGTGAGCTCGAGCGCGAGGAGCGCGAGGACGTGGCACTCGAGACCGTGGAAGCACGCGACAAAGTCCACTGCGCACGCTGTCTTGACAAAGTCGTAGACTGAGTGGACGAGTTGCTCGAGACGCGAGGCGTCCTCGTCTTCGATAGCGTTGCCAGGCGTAGCGAGTGCAGCGCTGACTGCTCGCTCACAGGCGCGTCCGAGCAGCGCAGTCGCTGCGTCTTCGTACAGCGCCGCGGCGTCGCCGAGCGCATGATCGACGACAAATGACCGAACGTGCTTTGTCCCAATGCCCACGCGCTCGAGCACGCGCGTGAGCCAGCGCGTGAGCGTCGGCACGTGCTCTCGCGCGAATGGATCTGCGCACCGCGCGACTGCGAGCACGTGCTGCTCGCGCACAAAGCGCGACGAGACGTAGCTCACGTGGAGCGCGACAAAGCGCTCGCATGAGGCCGCGTCGAGGCGGTGCAAGCGACAGTCATGGCGACTGGGGACTGCGACGAGCGCCAAGTGCAGCGTCGGCAGTGCGGCGAGCGCGAGTTCACTGGCAAGTGAAGTGGTGATGCGCTGCTGCACTGCAGCGTAGAGCTCAATGAGATGGTGCCGCACGGTCTTCTCACTCAGCGTGGTGCCAGTGCTAGCAGTAGGACGTCGCGCGAGCTGGAGCAAGTGGTCGTCGCTAGCGAGTGCGAGTGGGAGCAAGTGGCGCACGACGGCCGTGCGTGTCCACTCGAGCGCACGCTCACGAAGCGAGAGCTGTGGCTCTGGCTCGTACGTTGGCGTAGTCGAGTGGACAATGCCACTAGGACTCGCGACAGGTGCTGCTGGAGCGGTTTGGAGCTGCTTGGGGACGCGTGCGCTCGAGCTCCCGCTGGTGTCAGCGGTCGGAGCAGTCGAAGGCGCCTGTTGCTGCTGCTGGGTGGAGCTCAGGAACGAGCGCTGCGGTGGCGATGCGACTTCCTGAAGTGGCAGTGACTGCTGCTCAGGCGCTGGTACTGCTGAACCAGCAGCAGCAGCTGACGACGACGACTTGCGGTTCAGCAGCACAGTCTTGGGCGAAATGAGCTGGTGGAAGACCTGGAGATGGCGCGTGCAGCCCGAGATGTTCGCTGTCGTGCTGATCGTCGTCTTGTTCGCGCGACACTGCGGCGATGCGAGGCAGAACCACTGCGACTTGCCAGTGGCCGTGGACTGCACGCGCCGGCCGAAGTAGTAGATGAGCGAGCGCTGGAGGTTGTTCTTCGTCGGCATTGGAAAGTCCTCAAAGCCGGGAGGCGGCACGAACGCTACGACAGCAGCGCGCACAGATGCAGGCACGTCGTCGATGCTCTCCGGCGCGTACGGACTCGCAGGCGCAGCGCCGTCGACTCCATCGGCGGCGGCGGCGGCGGCGACTCTATCGTCGTCATGATGATGATGATGGGTGGTGGTGGTGGTGCATGTGTGCATGTGCATGTGCTTGTGCTTTTGCATGTGCTTTTGCGGGTGTGTCGCCACGCGTCGAAACGAAACGCAAGGAAAACCTTATTTATTTCACTATCTAGATTTAAATAGGGAACATGTCCGAGCACAAGTGCAAAATCGCGCCGATCGACCCTCTTAAAACCGTTGTGACTAACTGCGTTGCGCTTCATACAGCAAATCCGAGCGAATCGCATTTTCGCTAGTCACCATGATGTCCGACGGTGACAACGCAAAACGCAATTGACTCGGATTTGCACGCTCCATTCGTCGCAAGATCAAGCGACGAGTCTCCTTCATTGCTTTCGCACTACACTCTCTCTCGGCACTCTCAAGCTCTGCCTCTTGTTTTACACTCACTACTCGCTCACGTTCACGGACTCTCGAGCTCTGGTGCAACCTTGGTGAAGTCGAGCTCCGAGCCGGCGCACACAATGC
>JAASFN010000664.1:0-15761 GCA_023333795.1 Globisporangium rhizosaccharum | reverse complement strand
CTGGATGCTCCAGCGCGTCTTTGGCGCCAAGCTCCAGAGCGTCCCTGTCTTTGAGATGTACTGCCTCGAGATCGGCGGTGGGTTCTACGTCTGGTGGTTCCTCATCGTCTCGATGATGTACCAGCACTCGTTCCGCGACAACCTCGCGCGGCTCGTTGTGAGCGGCAAGAAGTTTGACGTCGGCTCGGACGAGCGCAAGGGACTGCTCGCAGTGGTCGACTCGCTCAAGCTCATTGCTGATCTCACCGAACTTCTCCGATTCAGGCAGCAGTCGGGCACGTCTGTGCGATCTCTAAGCTGCATTCGTTCATTTGCATCGCTCTCTTCATCTCAACAGACACTATGACGACCTCAATCGTCGTCACTGTCCTGCTGGTGCTGATGCTGCTGCTGTTTCCACGCATCTACGCCGACTTCGTCCATCATGTACTTGGACCGCGCATCAAGCAAACCTTTGAAGCGCGAGTAGAGCCGCGAGAGTCGCTTCTTCTCAGCTTGCTCCGGGTTCAAGAACGTCGATGCGAGCTGGTGCGGGTGCACTTGCGTCGTTGCCGCGTCACACAAGGCTGTGCCGCGTTGACTACTACTGCTTCGGTCATGTCCCGCTGCCCCGGTTCGACTTGCTGAAGCTCTTCCGCTGTTGCCATGTGGTGCATGGCAGATCCCATGGACGTCGTCGTCGTCGCCACCTTTCGTCGCAGGGTTCACGACAATCGACGCACGGAACGCCGCGCGCTTGAGCTGCTGCCGCAGTGTCGCGGCTCGTATCCGGCACTCGTAGAGCTTCTGCTGCTGGTGCGTCGTGCTTGCAATGTACACGTGGACCTTCTCAATGTGCAAGATCGCTTGGCGCTCGGCTTGGATGCGCACGAAGCGACCGCGGGAGTTTGGCGGTGCGTGCCACACGATCGGCGGCATCACCTTGTCCTCAACGCAGTGCGAGCTCACGCAGCTCGCAAGGATGTCGTCCAAGTCGCGACCGACGCCAGTCTTCATGGAGATGCTCACGTGGAGAGGGAACATCCCGAGATGGCGCAGTGGCGTCGTTGTCCGGAGCGCCGGTCGCACGAGCGTCTTGCCCTGCTGTCCATGATGCGACGGCAAACTGGCGCTACTGCTGCTGTTGCTGGCGCTGTTGTACAAGTGGCTGATCTCATCGCGGAGCCAGATCTTGACCGAGTGGATGACGTGGTAGTTCGCCAAGTCCACTTCCCACCACGGCTGCATCTCCTCCTTTGTATGCGCGCACCGGACTGCGTCTGCTTGCACGGCGTTGCGCGCATCGAGGTCAAACACTGTCGACGACTGCCGCGCACGTTTGTTCATCGCGACATCTTTGAAGTGGTGGAGGTCGTCGTCATGCGGCTGCTGGTGCCACGTGCGGACGATCGAGTTGAAGATCATGAGTCCGATATCGTCATCGCTATCAGCGCGTAGAGGCAGAGTTGGATCGCGTGCGCTACTGCTTTTGGTTGCGCTAACGCTGCGTGTGGCGATTGTGCTAGCAGTCTGAGCTGCACCTGTCTCGAGCTTGCGCTCCGAGTCAAACGCCTGGAGCGACTGCTCGTCTTCATGCAGGAGGATCTCTTGGCAGAGCAGACACACTTGCGCTTTTGCGTACATCGCCGACGCTGCGGAGAACTTTTTCGAGTCTTGAATGACCATGCCCCACTTGCGCCGAAGATCAAAGATGCGCTTCATGAGCACGACGCCAGCGAGGTGGCTGCGCATATAGCGCCGCTCGCAGAGCGCACACTGTCCGCGCGTGGGGACCCACATCTGTGCCGTGTGTCCAGGTGTCGGCTCGTCTGGACTTGTTGACTTGCTCGTCGCCTTGGACGTAAAGCACGACGGCGACGACGACGGACGCGCTTTCAAGCGACAGCTGCTCTGGACGAGACTAGCACTAGCGCCATCTCGGGGCTCGTCGTCTGCATCTGCCATGGGCACTGCGTTGCGGCGCTTGCCTTTTAGCGCGTGAGGATGGCTTGTGGATGCGCTGCCTCCACTTCCTCCATATGAAGCGCTCGTTGCGCTCTCAAAGTGAAGCGTCTTGTCGCCGACAACCATCTTGACCCAGCCAGTATCGTGCGCCGACACACTCACTGTCCCAGCGCTGTCTCGGGCTGTTAGCTGCGCACTCGATGGACGCTTCTTGATCGCAATCGTATCGAGAAGTGCCGTCGATGAAGCAGACGCTGAGACGAACGCTTTCATCGAGTGACTGTCTGTCCTCGCACTCGCGAGATGTCTCTGACTTGCGCCCTGAGTGTCTTTTTCTTGGACTGGCGATCTGATGAAGCAGGTGGAGGCGCTGCGCTGAGGTAACTGCGACGCATCTAGCACAGCAACAGTGTTGACAACTTCTCGCGCATCCGGTGGGAGCGTCGTGACGATCGTCTGACAGCGCTGCTGATCTTCCCTTGCAGCGTCACGCGTCCCAAGTCGCGATGCGTCCGATGCACACAAGCTCTCGCCACCATTCTCAGCTCGCTCGATCGCTTTCTTGACACTTGTACGGATGCACTCGAGTCGCTCGTGGGTCGCGTTCCCTTCGTCTTCAGTGCGCTCGCTCTCGAGTAGTTCTTCTTCGTTGACGTCACTGTTGTCATGGTCAAAATGATGAGAAGCGACGCTTCTGTCGTCGAGCGTCTCGAGCAACTGCACCTCCAGGAGCTCATTGCTGTCAGCTGTGCTCCAAGTGTCTTTCAGAACACTCCAAGGCGCCCCGAGCTTTTGCTGACACGCTTCAGCAAGTGTGCGCTTCTCGTCCATGGCGCTGTTGACGTGCTGTTGGTGCACGAGCTGGAGCTCTTGCGCCATGCGAGTGAAGAACGTGTCATGGCGGCGCGAGTACGATGGCAGTGCCGCAAGTCGCAGTCGCAATGTCGCGTCGAGGAACTGGATCGCGATTTCTAGTTGCGCAACAGAGCAAAGGCGATCGTGAACATACAGCGCAGCTACGAGTGCGACGCCACCAAACGCATTCGAACCTGGATAGAAGTCGAGCTGATACAGAGTCTGTTCGCAGCTGAAGTACACTGCGGTCCATCGCGTCTCGTACGTCCCAAGTAGCCACGCAAGCTGGCTTGTGAACCTGTCAGTCGTGCCATCACAGAGGCCTTCAATGTCTCTGCGATCGCAACCACGACGACGACCAGATCGATAAAGAGCGCGTCGAGCTAAACGTACTCCGTCTCGCGCAGTTTGGCGAGCACTGCAGTCGCCTTTCGCGTCTTTGCGATAGCGTGTCTAGCATACGCTGAGACTACTCGATGGAGACGCCCAGTCGTCTCGTCCAAGAAGATCAGCTGCATCGCATCACAGCGACACAAATGATCGCCATTCAAGCCCACACAGTCAGACCAACCGAGGTACACAAGCGAGACTTGCAGCATCCAGGACATCTCGCCACATCGTACACAGTAGACGCGCGCTGAGGTGCTGTGTAGCACGCAGATGCAGCTGAGGACTTGCGCATGTATCGTCAGGACGCTAAGGAGGTGAAGGATCGAGCCAAGTTGCACACTGCCTCTTGTTGAGAACAGCCGGAAAGCATTGCTTGCAACAGCTGCAGCTCGAGTGAAGCGCGTCGCTGCGTCCTGCCACGCACGTTCGCCGATCTGAAGCATCGCGTCGTTCTGAAGCCGCGTTGCTTGCTCGACTTGCGCTTCGGCGTACAGCGCATGGAGCTGTGCGACGGCAAACAGCGTGAGCGCCAAGTCGACTCTGGCGCTGCACTCGACGTGGCACTCGCGACCAATGATCCGGTCCGAGCGCAGATCGATCGAGTCGAAGCCGTAGAACAGCGGTGGGAACGGTTCGAATCGATCAAGCGCAGACACTGGCAGCTGTACGTTGTCTGGCGTCTCTTGTTCTTCTTCAAGCTCGCGGCAACTCTCGCTCACAAAGCGCTGGAGCGCAACCAGGTACGACACATACGACTCTAGGAGCTCGAGTACATCGGCATACGTCGATGCACTACGCCGCGTCTGGTGGATCAACGGCGTCTCCTTGAATTTCAGTCGGATCTGTTTGCGAATGAAGTGGTGTGTGTGTGAGTGAGTGGGGACAAGCTGTGGATGTATCTACGTGGCGAGGCTGTCAGTGAGCATGTCTTCTGTACCATTGTTCGCAGTGACGCAAACTCGTTCGAGCCAAAGTAGAAGAGACTGGCATCGAGCTGCTCCAGTGCGCATCAAAAGGCACCGACACATCCATGCAAACATGCACGTAAGAGAGAGGGAGAGCTTGAAGGTGTACCTAGTTCACTTGTGACGGGAGCGCAAGACAAGACAAGCAAAGTTCGTACCTCGACTTGGCGTTCGTTCTCAGCGAGCAGATCGAAGAGCGGGAGACGGCCGCACCAGAGTCGCTGATGGAGCCATGCCGTCGACACCATCAGACGTACTGGCAAGCAAGCGCTCGAGCTAGCTTGCGCCAGTGCTGTGTTGCCTAGACAGCAGTCAAGCTCAGCGGCAGTGTCGACGCTCCTAGGAGTCGGTCTGTTCGGTTGAGTGTCCATTTTTGGATGTAGCGCAAACTCAGTCAATCGTCAGATTCGTACAATGTACAGTGTATTTGTATGACAAGTGAGAATCGTCAAGGCTAGCTGTCTGACGAGAGTACTCGCACTGGGAATACGACCACTTCTCAAGCACCACACTCGTGCGCACGCGTCCGAGGCAATCACATCAACGCGGGACTCGTCCGGACCTTGGAGCTGCAGTCCGACACTTCAGTGACCGAGTTCGCGAGCAAAGAGGCGCCGTGCGTCGCGACGCCAGTAGCGCCAGCAGTCACAGATCCGTTCGCTGCTGCACCAGTGCTGCTAGTCGCAGTCTGTTGGTGGGGTCTCACTGCTGACGACAGACTCTTCTTCTTCTGGTCACTGCTGAGCATCCCGAACGACGCCGCGGCCATGAGCGGCAACGTGTCCTGGAAGTGCGACGTCGTGCTGTGGAACGAGTCGGTACGGCGTCCAACGAGCAGGTCGCGCGCGACGATGAGCTGGAGCATGCGCTCAAACACGCGCACGCACTCGGACGGCGTGCGCGCGGCCATGAGGCCGATCGCCTGGCCCGCTTGCATGCCGCTTGTGCGCCACGACTCGTCGCGGTTCAGTTCGTCAGTTGTGTCGGATGCATTCCCAGAGTCGCCATCCGCTGCTGTTGGGTCAGCGCCATCGCCACTTGCAACAGCTACTGCTTCGCTTTGCCACAGGTGCTTGCGCTGCGTGAGGATCGCAAAGAGGAGGTCGCCCCACTCGTCTTCCGTTGTCGTCGTTTGCTGCTGCTGGACATCTGCACCGGCGTGCTCGCGCTTGCACATCTCTCGGTACGCTTCGACTGCGATGCCAAGTGCGGTCTGGAAGAGCGGGCGCGAGAGAATGACCTGGAGCAGCGCCTCAGACGTGAGCGAGAGCAAGTCGCACGCACTCACGGTCTTCACGGTGCACTTGCTCACGGCGTAGCCGAGCACGCCTTGGTCGCCAAAGTAGTCGCCTTTGCTCAGCCACATCTCGGCACTTGCGTGGCGACCAGCGACGTAGTGCGCGACGCTGCGCGAGACCAAGTGACCATTGACGACAAAGTACATGGCTTTCGTCACGCTCCCTTCCACGACCACGCACTCGTCGCGCGGGTACCCTTCGTACGTGAGGTGGTGGCTGATTGCATGGAGCAAGAGCTCGAGCTCGCGGTCATGTGGATGCGTCGTCGCGAATGGCCGGAAGACGCGCGCGAGGAATGTGTCGAGCGGCGCGCTCGCAATGAACTCGATCGACTCGGTCCGAAGGAGCAACGGGATCTCGCCAAAGAGCGCTTGGTAGTTCACGCCGCGGTGCGCCGACCAGAGCGACGACAGGAACGCATGGGCGCGGCGCTGGAGCTGGCCGCTCACTTGCCATCGCTCGAGGTACGCGTTGATCGCAATGTGGTTTGTCCGGAACGCGACGACGTTGCCAATGTACGACGTGTACAAGTTCGCACTCTCGCCAATCACAAACGCCATCACGAGCAAACCGACGAACGCCATCGACGTGCTGAAGATGTAGTCGAGCTCAGTGTTTGGCTCGAACGTCTTGCTGCGCTTTGCAAACGCCGTTGTCGCGAATGCCACGCCTCGGAGGAAGCGCAGTAGGAGCCAGTCGACAGACGCGTCATTAGCTTCAGATGGCGCAACGAGGTACGACGGTGGAAGCGACCAGTTGGTCCAGTCTGTCGACATCCTACTGCTACTCTTGCTATCATCACCCTCGTGCGTTGCACTCAGGACACTCACCGAAAAGTACGTACAGGCGCACCAGTGCAGGAGGACGCAGTAGAGGACCCAGAGCGTCCCGAGGCGATTGCGCTCGTACGAGACACTGCGGCGATGGATCTCGCTCATGTAGTACGGAAAGTTCACGAGCTTGAGACATCGGTTGATGCGGAACCACGGCGACTTGTAAAAGTCCGAGAGGAAGTGATCGATCGGGAACGCAGCTAGGATGTCGCACCACAGACGCTCTCTCTTGTATGACAGTCGGTGGCGCTGCTCGTAGAGCTCCATCGATGCTGAGCCTTCGCGCATGTTCCAGTTGAGCCAGATGTCCCACGCAAAGACGACCTCGCACGTGAGCTCCAAGACGCGCAAGACGATCTGAAACGCGCCGTAGCGATCGAGCGGGTCGAACGAGATGCGGTACGGCACAACGAGCGCCATAAAGACTGTCCCGACTGCCACGGCTTTGAGCCACGTGATGTGGAACGCACTCTGCGCTTCTGTGCACTGCAAGAGTGTGTTGATCCAGAGCAGCGACTCGCTAGGTCGGCCAAACTGCAGCTCGGCCATTGTCGTGGCGCTTCCGTGTGGCAGCGCTGATCCTGATACACTTGTCGGTCGGACATTTGCGCTAGTGGCAGATGAGATGGACGACCCGCGACTCGATGCACCAAGCAACATGCGCCGTGAACCAGACGCCAAGCGGTCAGTGAATGTCAAGCGGCGGTCGAGACCTGGCGCTTGCGCTGCATCGAGCAGATCCATTGAGCTCAAGGTCTTGCCTGCTGCTGCCATTGAGACGTCCTGCTGCTCCTCCATGTATAAGTTGCGCAAGTGCTGCTGCTCTTGCTGGATGTTCACGATCTTGAGGACCTTGACTTTCCAGTCTGGGTACCGCTCAAACACGAGCTCGAGGGACCGGCGCGAGAGCTTGTAGAGTACACACGACGTGCGCGAGCGCGTGTGCGCACTTCGTGGCTTGCTTGTGAACATCGCGACTTCGCCAAAGTAGCTTCCAGCTGTGAGCTCGTTCACTTTCTTCATCTCGGACATCGCATGCGGCTTCTTTGGGTCAGCGGTCGAGAAGTACGTGTGGAATGTCGTTGATGCCGTTGTCGCTGTTGCCGGTGGCGCTGATGCTGCACTTGTCTTGTCGTTTGAGTGGCGTCGCCGCAGCGTCTCGATCGGCACGAGCACGTCCAGAATGCCCGTGAAGACAAAGAACATGTCGCTCCCTGGCTCGCCGTACCGACACACGTACTGGTTCTTGACCACAAGCACTTGCGCGAACTGCGACACGAGCATGCGCGTGACCGAGGCTTCCATGCCAGCGAGGAACGCGACTTTCAAGATCATGGGCTGGAGGTGCACGAGGCGGATGTCGGTCACGAGTGACGGCGGCAAGCACCGCTCGAGGATGTGCTCCTGTGTAATCGTGTGGAAGCGCTGGAAGAAGAAGTACGTCTTGAGCTTGTCTTGCGTCGCTTGCGGGAGCTGAAAGTGCGCGAGCAAGTGCCGGAGCGAGCTCATCTTGGAATTGAACTCGCGCGTGTCGGCGTCCACGAGCTCGACGACGTCCGAGAGGTTGCCGACAATGAACGCAAAGAGGAAGAAGCCGCAGAGCAGGACGACGACTGTGAAGACGCACTGCGCAGACGTCTGGGGCGGCTCGATCGCAAACGACGCTGACATGAGTCCAAACGACCAGAAGATCGCCGCAGAGTATTGGAACCGACGTGTCTCAGTCGCAAGACGCGCTGGTGGGAGCCATGCATGGCGTGCGGCAGTATCCGCGGCATTGCCATCATCATCGTCATCGTTACTTGCAAACGTGAACCAGACGCAGCCAAAGAAGTGCGAGAGTAGGAACGAGACAAACACGAGCTTTGCGATCCGGAGCGCGAGCGTTCGGTTCAAGTGCCGGTTCTCGAGCGTCGCAAACGCCCGCGGCGCGCGGGTTAGGCGCAGGAGCTTGTTCACATTCAGCAGCTCCTTGCGCGCAGCAAAGCTCGGGACCATCCAGTTGACGACAAAGAGCGGCACGATCGCTGCGAGCTCAATGGCAAATTGCTGCGAGCGCACGAATCGCTTCTTGATCGGCTTGAGCTCCATGACCTTGTTGCCGTACTGGTAGTACCCGAGGCGCGACTGCACGAACAAGTCGAGGCAGAACACGAGCTCCAAGAGCACGAGCGACGCGTCTGAGGTCGCAGCGCGCGGCTGGTACACGCCAAAGCAAATGCCGTAGATCACTTTAAAGCTCTGCGCCGCCGTGAGGACAAAGACACTGGCTTCCCACACGCTCGTGCTCGTGGCGTCTGGGTCAAACACGACTTCTTCGAGCCCAACGAGCGTGAGGATGCGAGTCTCAAGCGATGTGCGTTGGAGCGTCAGCGCGCCGCTTGCAGTTGCGTCCGTTGGTGCGAGTGTCTGGGCTTTTGCGAGCTTGGGGTCCTGCACGAGGCGCTTCTCGAGTGCCTTGAGCGCCATTGAGAGCGTCGGGAACGTCTTGTGCATCACATCGAGGTGCTCACGACCGACAAAGAGCAAGATGCAGCCAGAGATCGCCGTCAAGCGCTCGGCGTAGCTCACAGAGCTCTCGTTCAGATGGAGCGACGCAGTGCCAATGAAGCCGCCTTTTGGGATCGTCCGCGGCGCACCGCCGTTTGAGATGATCACGACTTCGCCTTCCAAGAGAAAGAACAGTCCACTGGCGTAGTCGCCTTGGCGGTAGATCGTCTCGCCTTGACCGTACAGAATGAACTTGACGTTGTCGACAAAGACTTGCTCGAGGTCGTCGAGCACTGGTCGCACGCCAGTCATGAGCGCAATCGTCTGGAGCGCGGGTTTGCACATGCTCCGGAGCACAGGGCGCTTGATCGTCTCTGGCAGCTCGTCCAAGACCTCGCTCACGATCGCACCGCGGTGGGACGACCACCAAAAGTCGAGGAACGCACTCACGCGATGGTGCACTTCGAGCGGCGCGCTCTGGCACCGCAGGAACTTCTGAATGCGTGTGCGCGTGACGAGGAACTCCTTTTGCTCGAGTGCGGATGCCGTGAAGCGCTTCTGCACAGTGTCAATGATGAACGCTGTCCACACCAAGCCGCAGAGCAAGATCCCAAGCGCGACGAAGTACTGCAGCTCGCTCGCTGGCTCGACCGTCTTGCCGCGCGTTGTGAGCATTGACGTCGCGACATAGAGCGATCGCGTGTACTGCTTGCTCAAGCGACTGCGCACTTGACTCGCTGTGAGCGTTGTGTTCGTGCGAGCATCCTGGTACACGCGCGCTCCGGTGTCGAGCTTGACAATCCGGACGTCGAGGTCGATGGACGGGAACCAGCCATCGGACGCATTGGTACTAAAGCCCTCAACTGCTGTGAGCCCAAAGTGGAGACACGCAACTAAGTGCACAAAGAGCAGGAAGCCGATGACGACGACTGCGAGCTTCGCGCGCCGTCCGAGTCGGAACGACCGCTCCCACTCGCACAAGTGGCCGCGAACGCGCCAGATGCGCAAGAGACGTGGAAGGCGCAGGACCGCAGGCTTCGCCAGACTTGGTGTCCAGAGCAGAGCGACTTCGTACGGCAAGAGACAGAGCACGTCAGCGACGAAGGCTGGGCTGCGGATGTAGTGCAGTGCAATCACAACGGGATGCGTCACAGTCTCGTGGTCGGCGCCCATGTACGTGAGGTGGCAGTTCAAGTACAGATCCACAAGCAGCACGGCGTCTGCGAGAGTGTGGAGCACAGCGAGCACTGCGACCGAGCAGTTCATGAGCGAGAACGCGAGCAAAAGCGGCGCGACGACCCAGTTGAAGAGCAAGTGCACTTGCATCGCAATGAGCCAGCACCGTCGAACGCACGACGTCGGCGCGATTGCAGTCTTCATGAGAAGCTTCGACCAGCGCCCAGCAGTTGCGCGGCCGTCGCGCTCTTGCTGGAGCAAGCGACTCGAGAGGTTGTCGTAGAAGCCTTTGATTGCATCCTGTGGCACGGCAGCACTGGAGTCGGACGTCAGGGACGCGCGCGCACGTCGTGCGAGCGACACAATGCCGCTCGAGATCTGGCGCGGGAACGCCGACTTGCTCCGCAGCAGTTGCGGACGCTTGTGCATCGCACTCGCAGCTGTTCGCGTCGGTAGGATGATCGGTGTCGTGTTGAGCACGCGCTTCTCGTTCACAGACATGTGGTCGTCGCGCATGCTGAACTCTGCATGACGCGCGGCGGAGACGTTGATTGACGACTTGCTCCGACCGATCGTCGGGCGCTTGGTGCGGAACGGAAGTTGGTTCGTGAGAGACCGGTTCTTCTGGAGTTGCCGACGGCGATGCTGCTGCGGCAGTGCAGTCGAGAGCTGGTACAGCGTCGCGAGCATCGATGCGTCTTCAGTCGACGGTGCCGTCGGATGGTCAAGATCGCCACTCTCTCCTCCATTGTCTGCTGGAGCCGCAGTGCCACTGGCTGCTGTTGCGCTCTGTCGCTCGTTCACGATCTCGTCGACTGTCTTGGCAATGAGCACGGCGTAGTGCGGGTACCCTTCGAGCACGCGCTCCGTGTGGAAGCGCGAGAGGCGATAGAGCGTGCAATACGACGTCGTCACGACTGTCGCGGACCGTGGACGCTTTGAGAACACCGACACTTCGCCAAAGAAGCTTCCTTGCCGCAGCTCACGCACGCGCACGCCGTTCACCAAGATGTGGAGCACACCCGAGTTCACGACGTACATGCAGTCGCCAGTGTCGCCGACGCTAAAGAGCGTGTAGTGCGCCGGGAGCGAGATCATCTCGAGCAAGCTCGTGAGCGCGACAATGAACTGGTCGTTGCAGCCGTGGAAGATCGGGATCTTGCCCATCATGCCTTTCAAGAGCTCCACTTGGATGTCTTTCGAGATCGACGGGCACAGGAGCTTGACGACTTCACGGTCGTTCGACTCAGCGTCCGTGTAGTGCCGCGTAATGAACTCGACGACTTGAGCTTGCAAATTCTCGGGGACGTGGTGGAACGACAGCAAGTGCGTGAGCTGGTTGATCCGCGCTTCGGCGACGGTCGCTTGACTGCTCTCGCTCTTTGAGAGCACAAAGAGCGCAGCGCAGAGGTACGTGAAGAGCGCAAAGCCGAGCATCGCGACTGCGATCGTAAAGCCAAACTCACGTGTCTGCGTCGGGAGCTCGCCTTCAAAGACACCAGTGAGGAGTCCGAGGCTCCAGAACATCGCACTGGCGTACTGCGTCCTCAAGTGCGCGTGTGCGAGCGACGCACGTGGGAGCCACGTCACGACGCTGATGTCGTCACTGGCAGCGAACCCAAATGAGTACCGCGCACAGGCGACGCAGTGGACAGTGAACGCTGTGATCGCGAGGACTTTGAGGAGCTTCATCACAATGAAGTTCTTCGAGAAGACGTCTTCAAGCGTCGCAAAGTACTTGGGGACGCGCCAGACACGCAGGACTTTGTGCGCTTCGAGCCACGCTACGTGCGTCCCTGCTGGTACTTTGATTGGCATGAGCGAGAGCGGCACGATCGCAAGGACGTCGAGCACAAACGCAGGACTCTGAATGTACTTGCGCCGCGCGGAGCGCACGTTGCCAGGGCCGTGGCTGTCTGGGTAGTAGTAGTACCCTGCGATGTGGAACTGCACGTACAGGTCGAGACAGAAGAGCGCTTCGACTGCGTAGAAGAGCTGGAACGCTGCGCTCGCGGGCACGAGTGCGTCGGTTGGAGGCTCGATGCGAACGAACGCGAGCGCGTACGGGAGCAAGAACGCTTCGTAGAGGAGGCCGATGAAGAGCAGGATGCGCCAGCTCTTGCTCCACTTTGAGTGCGGATCGAGCGCATAGCACCGGTCGGTGCGCAGTGACTCGAGTGACGACGGACCAGGTGGAAGAAGCGAGACACCAGCGCCTTTTGCGTCTTTGCCACTGGCATGACGATGGTGGTGCTGCTGCTGCTGGACCTTGTGCGGCATCGGAGCGATAGATAGTGCTCGATGTCCGCCGCCGGGGCAGTGCGCTTTCGTGCGTTGGTGCCTCGTAGTCGAGAGCGATCCTGAAACGACGCGACGGCTCCAAGCAGACGCTCAGCGCCACTCAACGACAGACGCACATCTAGGACTACAAGACGTAGTAGTAGTGGTGTATACGGCGTTTACAAGACTGTCTACTCTGGTATGATGCAACTATAGGACGAGCGCCCTCAGGACGACGCCGAGCGCGCGTTCTGCGGCGGCGGCGGCGATGCAGCAACAACGACATCAAACACTGCACTGCTCGCTTTCCCTTGAGCGAGCTGCTGCTTGCGCATCTGGAGCATGCGTTCGCGCATACTGAGCTTCGCAGCGGACGCGCCAACGCCAGTGGCGTTCTTCGAAGCGGTGGCTTTGCGCTCAGACGCCCGTAAGACGTCAAACTGCGCGCTGCCAGTGAGTTTGCTCTTCACGAGCGCGACAAACTTGGTCTCCTGTAGCGTGAAGACGGTCATCCAGACGGCAACGTTAGCTCTCGACAAGGCTAGTACGACGCCATCGATCAAACGCATAGTGGCGCCATGACACGTACGCCAATCGTTGCCCGCGTGTACTGGAGACTCGTGCGCGTGACCGCTTTGCACGCGACGACCTTGCAGCTCAGCAGTGCGCTCATCTCGGCCACAAACGACGCGTGCGTCTCAAGCACAAACGTCTCAAACAGCGCGCGGTCCATGCGCATGATGCACTTGTGCACGTACTGGCCGATCTGTTGTCATCCGGCGACGTCCAGCAATGTGTGTGAGTGCTCGCAGAGTCGAGTCTGTCGGATCAACAGACGACTGGTCATGACAGGCGCATGTACGCACCACGTTCACTGCCTGCGGGTTCTTCTCGACGGCGCTCATGCGCAAGAGCGTGAGGAGCAGCGCTTCGTCCGCACACGTCGTCACTGCCGTGTCGAGGACCTGCACGCCAGTCACAGATCGAGACGTCTCAGACTCTCTTGCTTGCAGTGTCGCTACGATGTCAAGCGCAATGGGACGCACCTCACGCGCGAGGTCTCGAATGAACTGCTTCTCGCTCGATGCGCGGCTCAAGAGCAGTGGAATGACTGCGTCTGTGGGACAAAGAGCGTCGGTGTGAGCAAGTGAGTGAGTGAGGGCAATGATGACCAAGAGAGACGTTGAGACTGACAGAGACAGCGAGAGCGAACGTACCAAATGAGTCGGCGACGTCGTCTTGGAGACACAGGAGGATGTCTTGGATGCACAAGAGCGCGTTGCGCGTCATTGCAGACCGGAGACTCGAGACAGCAGGGCATACGAGGAGCGGCAGTGCTTGCTTGCTGGAGACAGCCAGCGCCATTGACAAACAGGGTCAGTCGTATCATAGGAGCAAGGCACACTGGTCGCACAGTCGTCATGGCTAGAGACGTACACGTGCTGCTTCAGGTGGCTCGGGTGGTGGATCGCAAACCGCCGGACCGAGTCCACTGCGGCGTACTCGGTCGCCCACGACACGGCGCTGTCGACTGCATCCGTCGACGCTTCGCCGTTCTCGCTCGCGCGCTTTGCTCTTGTCTCGAGCAGCGCTTCGAGTGCTTGCGCTTCCGTCTCCACGTCCTGAGACGGCACGATGTCGTCGCGCGTGAGGACGGTCACGAGGAATAGCTCACCCTCTGGCGCGCCGTCCATGTGCTTCTCCTCATGGCTCAGTGTCGCAACAGCGACTGACACTGCTGGAGTCGTGGAACTGATGCTAGCGGATGTCGGCAGTGGCGCAGACACAGCTCGACCGAGCGGCAACGCTGTGGCAGCGGTGCTGTCTCGTGCTGGGACGTCGACTGCAAGAGGCGGCTCGACTGCACTGGCGTCTTCATTCGACGCAGTTGTTGGATCCGAGACCTTGACTGCTACTGGCGTCACAGGCGCTGGCTCGCTGTCTGGTGTCTCGACTGTGAGGTCGCTCGCGCCTTGGCTCGACGACGTTGGTGACGTTATGAGCGTACGACTTGCGCGCCGGCGCTTTGTCGCAGTGAGTCCATGCTGATACGTCGTGTACTCCTACAGTCCATCGCAGCAGCTCAAGTGCGTCAGTGCCGAAGCTGCTGGGCGATCAATACTCCCTACTCAGCCACACAGACAGATAGAGCGACAGAGCGACGGACCTGGATCAGGAGTTCGCGGTCGGCGCCAGTGCGCTTGTGGACACCGCCGGTCGTGGTGGCCGATAGGCTCACAGACGACGCTTCGTCAGTCACTGCGGCGGTACTAACGCCAGCTGCGAGCTTAAGCTTGTGCGGCTGCGTTTCGACCGACTGCTGCTGCTGCACCTCGTACGAGATTTTGCGCAGCGCACTGCGCGTGAGCGGCGACGAGAACGTCATGCGCTGCGTCGCGTCTTCGAGTGCGCTCGTGCTGAGCGCGTCTGTAGGCTGTTGCTGCTGATGACAGTGATGTCGTCGCCGTCGCTGCCGACTGGCGCTGCGACGCGAGACGGGAGGAGCGACTGCGTCCGAGACGGCGGTGGAGGAGACGCACGCACCCAGCTTGCCGCTCGGTCACACGCCTGTACGTGAAGGCGCCACACACACAGCAAAGAGTGCCACAAAGTGTCACACGAGAGACACTGGGCACTGGGGCTTTGCAAAAGTGAGGAGGTTGGAAGTAGGAGGCGGAGGTCGAGGTCGAGGAGACACAGAGAGACAGAGACAGAGAGCCGCACAAGTGACGCGCGCGCTACGCTGCCCGTCGTCCGTGCTTCCGCCGTTCTCGTTCGGTTGTTTGACTGACTGACTGTCTGCTGTGCAAACTGTCGAAAACAGACTTTAGGGGATTTCTCACATGTAACTTGGTTAATATATCGAATGAGAGAAAACACAATTCTACAACTATGGACACTTTGCTGTACTTGGTCTTTGTAAGCAAGCGTGGTGACATGATGATCGTGCACAAAGCGCAGCTCAACGGAGCACGACTGCAGCTCCAGCTCCAGCAGCGCACTCGATCAACGTCACTACTGCTGCTGCTCCTGTACTCGCTATTACGTCCGTCTCAATGGCGAGACCACACACGATGCGTCAGTTTGGCTCGCGTGGGTCTACAAAACTCCTCGCTGCGTGTCGTAATGGCGACGAAGCGACTGCACTTGAGCTGCTCGCACACCAGCCAGAGCTGCTCGAGTCCGCCGTCAATGCTGAAGGTGTGACACCAACATCAAGCGACTGGAGCAACGCCACTGCTCGCTGCGGCCACACTGCGATCGTAGTAGAGCTCCTGGCGCTTGGCGCAGACGTGCATGCTGCCAACGCTCGAGGCAAGACGCCACTGCATGTCTGAACTATCCGGACATGGTGGCGCCGTTAGTAGCGCGCGGAGCGAACGCGAACGCTGTAGACAGCAATCGCTGGACACCGCTGTACATCGCCACTTTGAAAGGAGACACGCGCGTTGTCGCGATGCTGCTCGCACATGGTGCAAACGTGGACGCGATCGGCCGTGAAATGAAGACTGCACTCCAGCTGGCTGCAG
>JAASFN010000663.1:0-15766 GCA_023333795.1 Globisporangium rhizosaccharum | reverse complement strand
GTGGCGATCGCTCGAGCGCACGAGATCCTTGACACGACGACGACGACGTGCTTGAGTGATCGAGATCCTTCGCGCTCGCGCCACTCGAGAGCACTTGGAAGAATGTCTGGCGTTCATGAAGAGTAGTAGCACACGCTCGTGGAAATAACTCAGTTTAGTATCACTGTGGTGTCAAAGTATCAAATCAAAACTACTTGATTTGAGTATGGGCTGTGGTCACACTCGCAGCATCAACGATGGCGATGACGACGAAGGCAGTGCTGCCGACGACGAAGAAGCGCAAGATGGATGACAACGAGAGCCACAGCAGTGCAGTCGCTGCTGCTACCAATGCACTCTCTACTGCTACGACAGCAGCAGCAGACGCAGCAAGCAAGCCGTGCTGCACGAGCGCTCAAGCGCCAACGCCGAAACCAAAGGAGCACACAAGCGCGACGACCTCGCCCGCCACTACTATCACTGCATCGGGATCAAAGCCTTCAGCTGCGATCATGAAGACGTTCCATCGCCGCGTGCTCCCAGACGAGTGCGTTGCGTTCTCAAGCCCAGAAGGTCGCGCGCTCTTCACTGCGGCGCTCAACAGCGCGAGCGCCAACTACATGCAGATCTACTTTCCACTCGCGGAGCAGTTCACAACGCAAGCTGAGCCAGCGTTCTGCGGTCTCGCAACGCTTGCAATGTGCCTGAATGCGCTGCAGATCGACCCTGGGCGGATCTGGAAAGGGCCGTGGCGCTGGTTCAGTGAAGAGCTCCTCGACTGCTGCACACCACTCGAGACTGCAAAGGCGCAGGGCATTAGCTTCGACCAGTTCGTGTGCTTAGCGCAGTGCAATGGCGCACATGCGCACGGTGCGCGCGCAGACGCGTTGCTGTCGCTTGCCGAGTTTCGAGAGATGGTCATGAAGAGCTGCGCCTCGAGCGACGAGATCGTCGTGCTCAACTACACGCGCAAAGCGCTCGCGCAGACGGGCGACGGCCACTTCTCGCCCATTGGCGGCTACAACGCAGCGCACGACATGGTGTTGTTGCTGGACGTCGCGCGGTTCAAGTATCCGCCGCACTGGGTGCGTCTGCCGCTCGTGTTTGAAGCGATCCAGCGCGTCGATGCGTCGAGCGGGCGACCGCGCGGTGCGATCGTCTTGACTGCGAATAGAGCGATGGCGAGTGCGCTCACACCAGCGAACCGCGTGATCCAAGCGCGCATGCTTGCACAAGCAGGAGCCGATGGACACGGAGCGATGGTCGATGGTGATCATGACCAGCAGCAGCAACAGCAGCCATCGTGCTGCAGTGTCAAGTGCTGCGACGCAAGTGGGAATGGCGCCAACGCGCCTGGGCACTAGTTGTTGTGGCCGTAAGACGATTGCTAGTATGCTACAGAGCAGTAGCGTTGCTGGCGTAGACAGTGGAGCAGCAACATCACGACTGTCCATCCACTGGCGCCATTCATGGCATTGAAACGTGACCTTGTACGTCCGTCTGTCCGTCTTTGAGATTGTGAGAGCATGGGCGAGAGAGATACTCTCGACCTCCGTGCGTGCTGCGTCCTCAAGACACTTGGCAGTAGGTGGGTCCTCAGGTGCCGCCACCCGCTTGAGCGCTAGCTTGCGTCAGGAGTAGTGTGGACAGCCTGTCTAGCATGCGTTCGACCAACAGACGAAGAGGTCGCGTCTGCTGCTGACCGACAGACACGAGCATGCGCTGGAGCATGAGCAGACTCGACTGTCTCGTGACGTGGAAGGAGATGCGCTTGCTCCACGTCAGGCTCGTCGTGGTGATGGGCAAGCGACGCACGTGCGCGACTCTTCGCATGCAAAGTGATCCAGCGATCCAGCAGCAGACCTCGCTCATACCCCAAAGATCGCGAATCTAGTACAAGAGAGAGCACGAACGCTTGCGCGAATGATGGAGCAACAAGCACAAGCACACGATCCAGTGGCGTCGTCCACCAAGCTCGCACTCATCGAGGTCTGCAGCGCGTGCCAGGGCCATCGCATTGAAAAGGTCGCGTACAACACGTTCATGGTGCTCGAGCGCACGTGCACGCTGTGCGACGGCGAAGGTGTTGTCACGCGCATGGGACCAGCGCCATCAGCGCCAACTGCAGCAGCTCGCGCATCGCGACCGCAGCACCAGTGCGAAGCTCGCCGGATGAGCATGGACCATGCGACGCAAAGCGCTTGAGAACCAACAACACTCACGGTCACAATGCTCAATACAATTTGTCTTATAAGAATTCTGAACTACGAGGACTATGGCTGTGTACTGCTGCTACTGGCGAGTGGTGGTGGTGGTGGTGGTGGGGTGGTGATGCGAGTGATTCGTCATGCGAGGAAGATAAGGAGAGACAGTGGTGCGCCGAGCGAGCGAGAGAGCGGCGTGAGTACAGCAGCTGCTGTGCACCTTGCGCTCCGTGTGAGCGAGCTCAAGGCATGCGAGGGAGTGAGAGAGGACGAGCTGGGCCGCAGATGCTGCAATGACGATCGCGGCGGTAATGCTTTATACACTGGAGCACGAGTGCCGTCGTCGTCTTGACTGGCGTCACTGATGTCGTCTACTCGGCAAAGAGGAACGTCTCGAAGCCAAACTCTTCCGCAGACGTCGCCATTCGGCTGTCCTGCGGATGGCAGAACGCGTCTTTCGACGGGTGCTGGTGCTGCTGGTGCGACTGGTGGTGGTGCAATGGCGCAACACCAACACTCACAGACACCTGTGCCATTTGCTGCTGTTGCTGTTGCTGAGCGGCCATGTGCTGCTGCTGCTGTGCGTCTTGCCAGTCAAAGTCGAGCGGGAATGCACTGAGCTCGAGCGCCGAGTTCATGTTCGCAGCGTCCCAGGACCAGGGCTCGAGGAACGCGCCAGTGAAGCTCGCGTCCATGCTCTGGCTGTGAGTGTGGGTCTGCGCATTGTGGTGTCCTCCACTTGTCGGCTTCTCGGGGTAGTCGTACGGCTTGAGGTTGTTGTAGTCTGCGGCATTGAGACTGCGCGCGTGCGGGAAGCCGCCGAGACTCGGCGTCGTGGGCTCGCCAGCGTCACTCAGCGTCGCGTACATGCTACGCGGCGTCGTTGCGAGCAAGTGGTGCGGCTGGAGCGGCGGGAGGATGAACTGCTTGTACGTGTCGTCGCAGAACGCTTCGAGGCCACTGAGCTCATGCAGTGGCCGTGCGAGCTTCTTCGTCGCTGGCTGGTGGCTCGGCATGTACGGTTGCTGCGAGCGACCATCACTCATCATCACTGCTGCTGCATTCAGTGGACTCTTGTACAAATCCATGAACGACTCGGTCGTCGGCGGCAAATCGACGCGAACAGCACTCACGGCCGCTGCATTCCGCCGACTGCTGCTCTTGCGGTCAGCTTTTGTAATCCCATTGCCAACGCGGCGGCGCGGTGGTTGCTGCTGCTGGTGGTGTGCTGCGTGGACCGTGAGTGATGGTGACGACGCAGTCAATGGACTCTTTTGGCGCCACTGTTCACGGAACGATGCGCGCAGGACGCCGCCTGTAGCTGTCGGGTCTGGCGGGAAGCTGTTGTGGCTGAACGTACAGACACCACTGGACTGCGTCTTGGTCCACTTGCGGAAGCCAAAGTTGTTGAGCTGGCGCTGGAAGCTCGCGAACTTCTGGTGCTTAAAGTACTTGGGCAGCACCTCGCGCTCGAAGCGGTCCATGGCGAGGATGTGGAACGCCGTGACGCGGTTCGGCTTGAGCTCGCGGTTCTCGACCCACGAGATCACGGCCGGGTCCTCGGTCTGGAGGATCGCGTAGAGCGACCGGAGGAACTTGGGGACTTTGCACACGACTGTTGCAGCATTGCTACTGCTGCCTGGGACTGTGGACATTGCGAATGCTGCGGCCATGCTGCCGTTTGCATCGAGAAGCCCGCCGCTGTAGCTGTACGCGGGGTCGTGCGTCTTGATCAGAGGCGCCGACTTGGACGACGAAGATGCGGACGATGTAGTCAATGGGCCACTGCTGCTGCGCGGCGTGAGCATGGTCTTCATGGGGAAGTGCGGCGCGACGGAGCTCTGGTACCGCGTCGTCGTCGTCGCTGTCGAGCTGGTCGGTGACGTCGCTGGAGTTGTCGTCGTCGTCGTGGCAATGGGCATCAATGACACGCGAGTAGTGAGGTCGCTGCTGGTCTGGCGTGTGTGTCAACGCCTGCGAAACTTTCCGTCGCAGTGTGTGTGGAGTCGGTGGCGATTTGATTGACGGGCACGCTGGTGCTCTCGAGTGTCCTCGGTGTCCTGGTGCTGCGAGCGAGCGCTGATGTCCTGGTGCTGATGGCGCTGATGCTGGCGGTTGGCAGGCGACGTGGGTTTCGTGTGGAAAGATTGGGAATGAGACTGCGGTCCGACTCCTCACGCGAGGGGTCTGCCTTTGCGAAGAAGAACAGGAGCGTGCGACCACAGCAGCTAATTAGCAACTTGGAGCACACAGCTGGCTCGCGTCAGGACGCCAGTGCGTTCCAATCGAAGTGCGCGCGCGACGACAACGAGCGCGATAGCGAAGAAGCTGGAGAGTGGCGCTCGCTGTGGCTGCGACATAGGTACAGGCTCAGTGTGCACAACGCGACGACGACGACGACCACAACAACAAAAGATCGCCTTGTAGTGGGCATTCCACGCAAATGGTGCATACAAAGTGCAAGTCGAAAAGTCTCCAAGTCAATGATTGTGCATGTATTGAGCAACTCGGCTGCAATTTGTATCGGTGCAATAGCGTGATTGCAAAATGAGAGAAAGATCTCGCGGCTCTTGAAGATTGCCATTCGCACGGCTTTCCCCACACAAGAGACGAAGCATAGCGACTTCAAGTGTAGCTCTTCAGACCTGTTTGGTGCAGACGACAACAACACGCAGCAGCATCTGGTGGTGTCGATGGTAGTGGTGGCTGCCGGGTGCTTGCTTGCTTACGACTATAGGCGTGCTGCTGCTCATCGGCATCGAAGCGATGGCGCCATGGTGTGATTTTGTCGTATGTATTATCCAAGCTTGACGCAACGTGCGTGCGCGCTGGTGTTGGCAAACAAGAGAGAGCCCTCTGGCCTCACATAGATAAGAACGCTGCCGACTGACAACACCAACAGAAGCGCCTCGACTCAAGGCGCTAATCTGTGGACTTCTGCTCCAGCAGAGACACTGGTAGCGACAAAAGCGAGGCTATGCTCGCCGCAATCCAGGATTAGCTCACACGACTGCGGTTTCGCACGACGGAAACGCTTTTCAACGCGCACTCTCTCTCTTCCGCCCCTGCTGCCGCGTGAAGCACGCACGCGAGAAGCGCTCGAGCGGACGCGATCACTTGGATCGAGACCCGAGACGCGGAGATCTCGAGTCTCTCTCGAGGACAAGCAGAGGACGGACCGAGGTCGCTTTCGTGGAACACTCGGTGGAAGAACTTTGCTGACGCGAGTGCTCGGTCGGTCGGTCGGTCGGTCGGTCGGTCGGTCGGTCACCTTGAAGCGCACTCTTCCTCCTCCTCCTCATCTCCTCTTGTTGCCGCTCCACCACACTGATATCAGCGCGCTTTTTGGTGTCTCGAGCTCTCGAAGCGCGCCTGTGTGGACCGACTGGCTTCCAGAGTGCTCCATTCGAGCATGCCAGTCTCTTTGATTGTCAAAGTATCTCCTCCTTTCCTGCTACGAGTGCTGCGGCGACCGAATGTGCTTGCTTTGCGCTGTCAAAGGCTCGTTGATCGACTCGATCCGAGAGCAATGTCGCTGGAGTCGAGCAATGCTGTGCCACTGTGGCTATGAACTACATCCGCGCTGTCTGCTGTCAATTGCGTCTTGCCATTGCGGTGCCGCACGCGTGCGCTACTTTCGCTACTCCTCGCACCACCTGGGACCATAGCATTTGCATGTGTCCAGCACCGAGCGTCCAGGCGCGCCTGGACACCGAGTCATTGTGTTTGTGTTCGATTTCTCGCTGTGGTGTTTGTTTTGCGGATCGAGTCAGCGCACTGCGTGAAAGGCAAAGCCCATTGGGCTCACCTACAAGTTCATGAGAAGCTCTGCTCTGGTGCTCCGAGAGCTCCACGTACGTCATCGACCAACCAACCAAGTCAAAACTGACCCATCCATCCATATGGGTCAGTCGAGCTGTAAGTTGCACCTCGTGTTCAGAGCTAATGTTCGTCCGTCGACCTGCACTGGTGCCCGGGCTTTGGTGCTCCTCGACCACCGCTCAAGTACCCCAGCTCCGAGCTTCCAGGCGTTGTTGGTGCTCTTGTTGGAGCAGGAGTGCAATTCACATTTGAGTTGCATACAATTCAAATTTTAATTCCTTGCAATGTGTGACGTCAGGCAAACGCTCTTGACGCGCTTGCAGTTCTGAGCAACGTGCTGCTTGCTTTGCTGACGACCGAGATGACCGAGACGCCTCCAGCACCACCTCGCTCTGCGCTTGATGCGAAGCTCCAGCGCGCGCTCGACCAGCGCCGCCGCGTCGGCACGCTGCGCTCGCTGCAGCCGCAGTCGCTCGACTGCATCGACTTTTTCTCGAACGACTACTTGGGCTTTGCACGCTCCAAGACGCTGCAAGCGCGCGTTGAGGAGCGCAAAGCCGAGCTCGCGCACGAGCACTTGCTCGGCGCAACTGGCTCGCGGCTCATTTCCGGCAACTCGCGTCTGTTCATGCAGGTCGAGAAGGAGCTTGCTGCGTTCTACAACACGTGCGTACTTCACGCACAAGTGCATTGTTCATGTGCTGCTACAGCAAAAGGAAGACGAACGATCGAAAGAGCGACGCCTCGATGGACTGACTTGCTCGCTCTCCATGTGTGTCTGTGTGTTTTGATCATTCGATTATCGAATGTGTCGATAGTGAAGCCGCGCTGCTGTTCAACTCGGGCTACGCAGCGAACTTGGGCGTGCTCTCGAGCGTCCCGCAAGCCGACGACGTAATCCTCTACGACGCGCTCATCCACAACTCGTGCCACGAAGGCATGCGCCTCAGTCGCGCCTACGCGAGTGGCAATGCGCACGCATTCGAGCACAACGACATTGAGGACCTCACGAACAAGCTGCGCGCTGCGAAGGATGATGCACCGACGAACCGATGCGTGTTTGTCGTCGTCGAGTCGCTCTACTCGATGGACGGCGACATGGCGCCGCTGCGTGCCATGGCCGACGTCTGCGAGCGCATGGGCGCGTTCCTGATCGTTGACGAAGCGCACGGCACGGGCGTGTACGGTCCCCATGGCTCGGGCGTCGTGCGCGCACTGGGGCTCGACGCCAAGCCGCACGTCGTGAGCTGCTGCGTATACACGTTTGGCAAAGCCATGGGCTGCCACGGCGCCGTTGTCTGCGGCTCGCAGGCCCTCATTAACTACCTCGTCAACTACGCGCGGTCGTTCATCTACACGACTGCGTTCCCGTTCGAGCAGCTCGTGACGGTGCAAGTCGCGCACGAGGTCTGCGCCACAGCGGATGCGGCGCGCGCGCGTGTGCTCGCACTCGTGCAGTACTTTAAGCGCAGCGTGCACGCGAGTGCGTGGATCCCACGCAAAGCGCTGCTCGAGAGCGACTCGCCGATCCAAGGCATCGTGTTTGCTGGCAACCACGCAGTGCTCGCAGCAGCGACCGAGATGCGCGCCATGGGCATTCGCGTGATCCCGATCCGGTCGCCGACAGTCCCGAAAGGCGCCGAGCGCTTCCGCATTGTCATCCACGCGAGCAACTCGGAGCGCGAAGTCGATGCGCTCGTCGCGGCGCTCGATGCGACGTTCCGCGCGCGCGCAACGAGCGCCAAGCTATAAATAGACGACGTTCGATCCAGTTCAAGTTCATTGAACAGATCTTTGTACTTGAAGCGAATGACTGACTTGGTGCTTGCACCAGGAGGTGTCGTGCTTCTACATCCTCTCTGAGGTATTGCGCGTCATGTTGGTTGACTGCACTATATGCTCGCGGACCTTAGACTGTGCTGTCGAGCCGGTTCGTGCCGGCGCGGAGCGTGAGCGACTTGTCGCCTCCTGCACCATGCAGAGCGTCGTCGCTCACGGCAGCTTTGGCCATTGCGCGTTGCAGCAGCCGCGCGCAGCCGACGTTGCCACTTGTCTCAGCAATCGCAAGCGGTGTGTGCTGGTCGAGATCTTCTCTAAACGGGTCTGCATGGTGGTCGAGGAGGAGCTTCACGCAGAGCGCGTGGCCACCGACTGCTGCAAAGTGCAGTGGCGTGATGCGGCGCTCGTCGAGCACGTTCGGATCAGCGTGCGCTTCCAGCAGTAGACTAGTCAGTCGTACACACGCGCGTTTGTTAGTGCGGTCTATGCTTGTACACACTCTATGGGATATGCAAGATGAGAAAGAGCTGCGTACCGTGTGCACTCGTTGTGGCCGCCGCGTGCTGCGTAGTGCAGCGCTGTGAGGTTCTCTGCGCTGCGGCTGTCGATGTCTTTGCTCGTGGAGTTCACCCAGCGCTTGACGACACGCGCGTTGCCTGTTTCCGCAGCAGTCTTGACAAAGCCTGGGAGCGTACCGACTGGTGCACCGTCGGCTGTGATGATATACACAGAGGAGGAGGATGAGAGCGCATGTGATCGCAGTGGTGTCAGCATCCGCTGCAAACTCGATGCATTGGCAAATCAAGAGCATTGAGTGACGCACTCTGCTTGTCGTCGCTGACAGATAGACGTTTCTTGCGCAGCATCTTACGCGCCATGTGCTGCAGCTTCTCGCGCTGGTACGACGACGCTGCGACGACAACGATCATCACGAGGATCCCGATGACGCCGAGCACGACTGCGAGCGGATGGAGTCCCCCTTCATCGACAGTGTGGCGTTCAATCTCCATCGCAGTCTAGATGCTGGCAGCAGCAGTGCGCGTGTGTAGTGTGCGTGAGCTCAGCAGTGTCCTCGGTCGCGTCGACGCCGCGCGAGCTTGATGCTTGATGCACTTGATTTGCTTCCACGCGGAGCTGTTCAAGTGCGAGTCAGCACTGCAATTGTTTAGCGGATCACATTGCTTTTCATTATTTTAAAATTAATAGCGTCTATAAAACCATATTTTAAAATATTGGATGCGTATTTGAATTAAATATGAGTACTTTTACTCAGAGCTCCAGCACGAGCAGGCTATCACATCAATGGCAGACACCGACGACTTGTACGCCGGCTTGACGCTGCCGACGCGCACGAAGCGCACGACATCGAGTCGCACTGATGCAGCAGACAGCAAAGGAGTAGACGCAAGCACTACAGCTGCTGACGCTACAAGCGAGCAAGAGCAAGAGCAAGCGCGCGCTGCAAAGCGACAAAAAGCGGCTGCGCTCGACTTGCCAGCTACTGTCGCAAAGCTGCAAGGCTACATGGTGCGGCCATCACTGTGCGCTCGCATCGCGCTGTCGATCGACACGCTTGCTCATGTACTCAAGCATCTCTTGTGGCCTATTGGCTCTCTCTCTCTCTCTCTCTCTCTCTCTCTCTCTCTCGTGTGTGCACAGCTCGTCGACAAGAAGTTTCCGAAAGCGAGCACACTCTTTGCGCAGCTCATGGCCACTGCCATGGACGCACACTCGCAGCAGCTCTTCTTCGACGCCATGGACACGATGATCACGTCAAAGGGCACGCAGTGGAGCGGCAAACCCGAGTTCGAAGCGCTCGTGCAGCAGTTTGTCGCCAAGTACGACTGCACACAGGCAGCAGCAATAGCAGCCGACGACAACGGACCAGCCAACAGCGCCAGTCACAGGCGTGACGATATCGCAAAGGCGCTTGACGACTGGCAGCTCCTTGCGATCACGCATGCGCAGCTCTTTACGGACGAGACGTACCAGTTTGTCAAAGCCGCCAAGGTCGTCAAAGCGCGGCTTGAGCGAGTGCCTGCAAGTGTCAGTACCAGTGGTGACGAGTCTCCAGGAGCAAGCTCGAGCACGAGCTCGAATAGTCTGCAGACAGATGACTTGGCAGTCGTCATGCCACTGCTGCGCACGCTCTTTCGCAAACACACGACTGCGTGGGCACGTGCGATGGTCGAGAGCGTCCTCGCACTTGCGACGCAGCGGCGATTGCGCTTCAATGAGACGCACCGCAGCGAGATTGACGCGTGGACGACTGCGATCCAAGAGCGTCGGAGCGCACCGGCAGTCGCGCGCACTGCTGCATCTGACGCGCGGCGCAACATCCTCACAGCATCGAGCTCCGAGGCGACACTCCGCGTCGGGCGATCGAACCATCCGCTGTTCAACAAAGAGCAGTAGTGATAAAACCAAGGGTGTTCTTGAATTTGTGTTTTCGTATCGAGAACTTGATAGTTGTATGCAAACTGCAGAATCTATGACATCGCACTTTATCGACGTGGTCTAGTACCGCTGCGATAATCCTGCCCATTGGTTTTCTGTGAGCGGTGGCGCCGCAATAGCAATAGTGAACGCCGTCGGACAGACGTGAGAGGCGCTCGACGACGACAAGCAGCAGCATGTTTGCGATCCGCGGAGCGCTCGTGCGTGCGAGCAGCAGCAGCAGTGCGCTGCTCGTGACGCCGCAGCGCGCGTTCGCGTCGAGTGCGAAGGGCAAGCCGCGTCTCTCGTGGCGCCAGAAGCAAAAGCTCGAGGAGCGCAAGCGCAACCCGGCCGCAGCGCCGCGCCAGCCGCCGCGCGCCAAGGTCGAGCGCCACAACTACCTCATCACGCCGCCAGTCGACGATGGCAAGAAGTGGCGCATCTTGAGCGCCGGTATCCTCGAGCGCTTGCCAGTCATTCAGCCGGACTTGAAAGACTACGAAGAGGACGTCGAGATGATGGAGCACGAGATCAGTCTCCGCGAAGATCAGCGCCTCGAAGAGGACTTTTGGTTCATGGAGCCAGGTGCGCGTCACATCACGCCGGAAGAAGCGCCGCTGCCGAACGAACCGCAGGACCCAGAAGAGCTCGTTGGCGCTGGCTTCCAGCTCGCGCCGCGTGAGACTGAAGACGGTGCGTTTGCTAACTGAGCTCTAGGGTTTTCTAGGGTCTCGCTAGGATCTCCAGAACTTGGCTAGGATCCCATGATCCGCTCGATTGGCTGCACAGCCATACTAACGTCACTATGGCTATCTCATCGCATGACTGACAGACGCGACGAACAACCGCAAGTCGCTCAACCGCGCGCTCAAGGGCCGCGTGTTCCTGCTCGTGAAGAACAACGCCGCGGACGCCAAGTTCCCGTGGTTCTTCCCCGTGGGCGAGACGCGCGCAGACGAAAAGATGCGCGACGCTGCGGTGCGTCACGTCGCAGACCACGTTGGTGACGAGCTCGAAGTCACACCCGTGGGCTTTGCGCCGATTGGGTACGTCCAGTACCTCCACGAGAGCCAGGACAGCGAGTTCGACGGCACGAAGGTGTTCTTCTACAAGTCGCAGCACCTCGTGGGCGACGTGCAGCTCAACAGCGCCAAGGCCGACGACTACCTCTGGGTCACGCGCGACGAGCTCCGCGAGTACCTCAGCGCCGATATTGCGGACTACGTCACGAAGATTGTGCCCAACTAAGCGACGTCGTGTTGTCGGATACAAGAGCAGCACAGTCAGACAGACGTAGTGAGGAGCTCGTGGCAATAGATCAGCGCAGACACCCACCAACTGAGAGAGACTTGCACCGTCATGCGATTGATCAAAGTGTCGCGTCGTTGGCACAGTGAGGACAGGACCTCTCCAGACAGACAACGCACAGTCTGTCAAGAGCTTAGCAGGCGAACTGAGCGAGACGCACTTGAGCAAACGTGTCCACACTTGATGGACAGTTTCATGAGACAGACCACAATGTATGTCCACAATACTCAGAACTCAAGAGACTGGAGCGACAGTGCCTGTCCTCATGCTGTGGCCACTCATGAGTGGCGATAGGACAGTCTGAGAGCGACAGATCGCTTCGTCGTCGACAACGCGCTCATCTATTGGGTCTGACGCACAGGCGTCGCACATCCTAGACATCCTACGTACAGCAGCACGCCACTAGTCTCTCGCTCGCTCACGTCTCGTGCTCAAACGTCCCGCGATGCACGGACGAGCGGCGGCGACTGATGTTGCGCGCCTTCTGCTTGCGCTCATGGGCTTCGACTGCGAGCTGGAGCTTCGGCGCAGCGAAGCGATTGAGACTCACGTAGCTGTTCTCGACGGACGTGTGGAGCGCCACGGCGTCCGGCGGCGGACCGAGAAAGTCATTGAGCAAGCGACTTGCACGTGCGCGCGGGTGGCGCTGGCACGCGACGAGCAGTGCTTCAAAGTGCGCGGCGCGGCGCTCGAGGAACGGTGTCGTGTCGAACTGGAGGTACGCCCAGAGCCCGCCGCGGTCCGGCAGTGGCGGCAGACACACGCTCTCGCTCACTGGTCCAAGCGACATCGTCGACGTGCTTGAGCGCTCGTGCAAGTCCACAGCTGCAGCACTCGAGCTCATGTCCGCAGGCGGGGGCACTAATTCACTCGCGAGCGGCGCACTGCGGTGGGCGACTGGCATGATCGCTGAGAGCGCACGATGGAGTGCACGGAACTCGGAGTAGCGTCGACGCACTTTGTACGCGGACAACGGACCGTGCGCGATGGACCGGACGATGATCTCGTAGTACACGACGCCGTCCGTGTCCTGGCTAAAGCCAGTGACCGACGCAACGCGCGAGTCGAGAAAGTTCTCGTCTTCCTCATCATCGTCATCATCGTCGTCACTTGCACACTCGCTGTGGTTGTCTGTGCTCGCAGCCGTGTCGTAGTTGCTCAGTGGCTGGACGTCGTCAGTCGAGCTCCGATGGCGCTTCGGTCCCGATTCGATCGACGCTCGTAACGACCGGCACTCTGGCTCGGGTTCAGCGAGTGCACCACCGGGGGTACTATTATTCCGTCGACGAGTGCCGCCCTGGCTCGGTGACAGTGTCGCAAGGACAGCAGTGTCTTCAGCTTCAGCTTCGTCTACTTCGAGGATCGAGCTCGTGCGGCGGCTCTTGCGCTCGATCGAGTCGCGACGCGAGCGCGACGACTTGCGCGTTGGGTACCCGAGCTCTTGCTGCAGCATACTGAGCGTGAACTCGGCTGACATGGACCGCCGATTGCGTCGTGCGAGCCGCGGGTCTGGCGCAATGTGCAATGGCTGAGGCTGAGACTGTAGCTGCAGTGTCCGGAGTGCGTCTGCGACTGCAGGTGCGAGTGGCGACGTACTGGACGTGGCACGAATGCTCTCGGGTTCGCTCAGTGGTGGCTGGTTCAGCGCTGGGACTGTTGCTGGAGCAGCGCTGCTGGCGTTGTGGTTATTGGACATGGCGTCAGTGTCTAAGAGCAGTGGACTGCTGCTACTGCTCGTGGGACTGGCAAACATCGGCGGCGTCTTTGGATCTGTGAGGGACTGCGACCGTGCGACGCGCACTGGAACAGCGTCAGTATGCAGCGCTTGCTCTGAATCATGACTGCTGCTGCTGCTAGAAAGGCTCGATGCGCTGGCTGGTGTGTGAGCGTCCGCGACGTGTTGTTGTTGCTGCTGCTGTTGGTGTGGAAGACCCGTACTGCTGCTGCTGTTGTTGTCATTGTCGCTGTCTTGCGGCTCGTCGGTCTTCTTCATCGTGGCTTCTGCTTCCGGACTCCACACGAGTGCGCTTGCGTGAGGGTCGCGAAGCATGCGCGGGTAGATCGATGCGGCGCTGCTGAGCGCCGCCATGCGCACTTGTCACGCGCGTCGTGTCTGTTTGTCTGCTTGTTTGCCTGCTCGCTTGTTTGCTTGTTAGGATGTTGAATGCGTTGCGTTGCAAGCGCGAGTTGTTTGCTTGTGCAAGCAGCAAGATCTTGTGCACTCGTGTGTCTGAACGATGCAACTGCAACAGCAGCAGAGAGAGCGAGCAAGTGCACGAGTCAGTGTGTGTGTGTGTGTGCAGGTGGACACCACAGTACGCGTGTGCAGCATTACCTCTCGGTCACGCGCGTGCTCGCTCGCTCGCTCGCTCACGTGTCTGGTTGCTCTGCGCGCGCAGCGTTGTGCGCTCGTCTGCTCTTGATCAAGAGTGAGCGAGTCGCTCAAGCCAAGTGCGCGCGCACAACATCATCACACGCCGCGACGCCGATGCCGGCGTGTTGGTTGTTCTCCCGTCGCTTTTACAAGTCGCCTGTCCATCCCGCGCGTGCAGCTGCGCGCTCTCTCGGTGCCAGCCGTATAGCAGCAGCAGTAGCAGCAGCGAGGCAACCACGCAAGCCGACTTGTTTGGTTGGCAAGTCTCTGCTAGCCCACTCGCCGGTTTGCCATACGATCATAGAGAGACGTATACATTGTGCAAGATCAACCGAGGAAAGCTCGATTTCTGAGAAAACAGACGGGAGAGAAAGAGCCTCTGGCTCGCCTCGCCTCGCATGCTGCTGCTCTTGCTGCTCTTGTTGGGCTTGTTGTGCTTGCGCTTGTTATTGCTGGTGCTGCTCGTGGAACTCAGTGCATTGTGCTGGAGCAGGCAGCACTAGATAGTTGTTCGCATTGTGCATGCGCTCTCGAACTGGTTACCACGCGCACACACGATGTCGATCAACTCGAATCGATCGCCAACATTGGACACGAGCAGCTCGCAAGGCAGCACAAGTGGATGCAAGCAAACCCTGCATCCGTACTCTCTCTCTCTCACACACTCTTTGCTTGCAGTGGGCTGAGTGGCATTAGCGTCGCACAAGTGCTCGCCAACTTGCAAGCACAACAAGCGCACCAAAGCAAAGCGCTTTGTCTTGAGCAAGTCAATGAACAAAACAACAACAACAGCGAGCGCCATATCGACTTGCCTCTTCTTGCCTGTGATATGGCGGTCGGAGTGGGACCTTCAGCGACCGTTCGAGCTTGTCGCTACTGCTCTTGCTTCGGTCGTCTTTGATAGTGGCTGCGAGTCTCGCTCGATCGCTCTCTCCCGATGTATGCTTTCGATCGCTCGATCGCTCGATCTGCGCGTGATGCCATGCGCATGTCGTCCACTCTTTTCGAGCTGAAGGCGACGTCGACGTCCTGGACACCGACATCATCACCAAGCGTGACTGGTATGTAGCACAGCCCAGCTGATTTGATTGACCCCAAGAGCATACTAGTGCTAAGGAGTCACGAGCGTCGGCACTTCGGCGCGGCGAGCACTTGACCTAACTGGTCTTGTGAGGATGCACAGAGTGCTAACTGGGGGGGACTCCAGGGCAGAGTCTACTGAACGACATGGCTGCTCTCAACCTGCCACTTGCCACTCTCGTGCATGCGTGTGAAGTAAACAGTCGACGTTGGCGACTTGGCCACTCTGACGACGATTGACTGGTGCCATGGTGAAGGGCCAAGCAGCAGCAGCAGCGAGGACTCGATCACAGCACCACAAGAAAACGGCTTTGGATATCAAAAGCAATGTTGACGACGACCGACCGGGCGCAGGCGCGCGACTGGTCACGACTCGCGCATCCTCCGCCTTCAACGCAACGCAGTTGGTCCGCCCTGTGTGGTGCACGACGCGTTCGTCCTGTCTGCTGCTCTCCTGTGCCTGCTGCTCGCAATACTTGCACTGTGTGCTGTGTGAAGACCATCTGCACGAAGAGCCAACGCGCACGCGCAGGCATGTGCGGTCAACAACCAAACCAAACCAACAACGCAACCTCTTGATGCTTCATCAGCACAAGCACGCATACACAACTGGAGCAATGCGCGATCTTCCTTCCACCCATGGCACGAGCGTGTGCTACTACTCTTCATGAACGCCAGACATTCTTCCAAGTGCTCTCGAGTGGCGCGAGCGCGAAGGATCTCGATCACTCAAGCACGTCGTCGTCGTCGTGTCAAGGATCTCGTGCGCTCGAGCGATCGCCAC
>JAASFN010000662.1:0-15771 GCA_023333795.1 Globisporangium rhizosaccharum | reverse complement strand
TGCTGCGGCTAGCGATGCACACACATTGGACTTGCACCATCGCTAGTGTATGGCTCTCAACAAGGACATGTACAATAGAGCGTCTAGCGCCATTCATCTTGACATCGTTGTGTTCATCGCTGTCATTGCTTTCGGCTGCACCACACTTGGCACAGATGTGCGATGCGGGGGTCCGTTGAGGCATGTCGAAGTCTGCACATCGAGCAGACCAAATCGTCTTGGCAGACAACGGCCACTTCCTGCTCTCTCTCTCTCGTACACACTTGAGAGTCTACTTGTGCGTCTATGGCTGGCGCTGCGGCAGTACAATCGCCATTGGGAGCTCCTGCGTCGGCTTCTCGACACACAGCTGGGACGCGAGTGTGTGGTCAACTGATCCGTTTGCAGTCGATACAAGCGCATCGCAGAACGGCGTGTCGAAGAGCGTCGATGCCATGAGCACTCCTTCGGCTGCCCAGTCTTTCAGCCAAGCTGGGATCTCTGTGAGGCGCGTGCGGCTCGCTTGGAACTCAACGGCTCGTGTGGTTGTCATGATCATCGGAGGCAGCGACGCAAGCGGATTGCGCGACACGTCAATCAGACCTATCGTTCCGCCGCCACCAAAGAGACTTGCTGGCACAGTCGTGATCGCGTTCGCTTGGAGCACGAGCGTGCCAATGCGCAAACGTCCGAGCGAGTCAGGGACGCTCATGAGCTGGCACTGCTCGCAGCCGAGGAAGACCCAGTCCTTGTTGCCCCAGTGCACATCGATGTCGTCGGGGAGCGCACTGAGGTTCGACTTTGTGAATCCAAAGCGCGCAAACTCTGTTGGGAGATCGGCGTGAAGCAGCCCGTCGGGCAGATGCGTGAGGTTTGTGTACATCAGTGCAGCGTACGACAGCTTTGGGTGGAACGCCTGCGTGACCGCCGCTTCGCGTCCCCAGCGCACGATTGAGCAGTTGAACATCTCGAGCCCACCAAGGTGCGGGAATGCTTGGATCACTGGCGGTATGTGGAGCGCCGGGCAGTGCGTGAACGCAAACGTCCGCAGCGCATAGCGATCCAAGTCCCGCAAGACCGACGTGACCTCGTCTGCGTGTCCGATGATCTGCTGTCGGTAGCAGTTCACTTCCATGAACGAGCACGGGTAGCTCTGTGTGAACCATGCGCTCACGTGGAGCTTGCACCCGAGCATGCCTGTCCAGGTGTTGAACTGCGCGTAGAGATGGAGGAATGCGACGCCCGCGCCCCAGAGCATGAACGCTGCGTGGACAACGACGCGCGTCTTCCGAAGCGACTTCACGCGACCTGGAACGCTTGACGGGACTGACGTGCGCTGAGTCGGCTCATCGAGCGTGAGGCGCTTCACTGTGACGGGAGTAGTCACGACCTCGCATTCTCTGGGATGCGATGGTACGCGCTCGATCAAACTCTCGATCGTCACGAGACAGACAAAGACGCTGACGTGCGGCGCCATGGTCGAGATGTAGTCGGCCATGCTCGTGATCACGACGTATCGTCCTTCTGCGACGGCGTTGACGTACCAGACGTCGTTGAAGAAGAGCTCGGCGCGAAAGTCGTGGATCGTCACGTCAAAGTCACGTAGGTATGGCAAGACGATCGAGAACGGGATCACGAGCGAGCAGCACATGTCGAGGACCATGTCTGCGAGTCGACAGAAGATGCGGCGCTCAAGCGTCTTCGTGTCGCCTCGAAAGCACAGGTGTGCAAATGGCGTCGCGCAGCAGTTGAGCACGATCGTCATGACTGCGAGCGAGTTGACCCAGCGCTTCGGGACCGACTTGCTGAGGTAGTACGCTTGGTACGTCTGCAAGACGATCTCAATCGCTTCGCGCACTTCAAAGCCAGCGTCAAAGAACGCGCCGTTTGTGCCAAAGTACCCGTTCCGACTGAAGAACGTGTCCCAGCCTCGTCGAACGGGGTTCCACATCGCACACAGGCACTGCATGACCTTGGTCTTGGAACCAGGATGAGCACGTGTTTCGTGCTTGCCGCTAGCGCTAGCGCTCACTGTACTGAACGCGAGCTGCTTGTGACGGAGCGAGTAGAAGAGGATCTGAGTGATCATGACGCCGTGCGCTGCTGCGACGACTGCGAACGAGTACCCTGAGCGATGGAGCGACGCAATCGAGACGTGGAGCGGGTCAAACTTGATCGCGATGTCTGGCTGCGCAATGTAGAAGTAGAATCGTGCGATCGCGAGCGTCGCGAGTGCGTTGACGAGGTGCACAGCAACGAGTGCGAGCCACCAGAGCGCAAACGTTTGCGACCGAAGCGTCAGCGAATGACGATGGCGGCCATGCGCTTGCGACAGCGTCTCGTGCTGCTGCGCTCTGAACGCCGACGTCGCTGGAAGCAGCGCCACGAGCGAGTTTGTCGGTGCAATGCGCATCGATCGTAGCGTTGCTCGCTCCGCGCGTTAGTTCGTTCGATCGTACTGACTGACGTTCTCAACGCCGTCTCGAAGCGCGCCGAGGTGACCAAAGTCGTCGCGATCTCATCCACAACGCAATGCTCAGACAGGAGCTATTTTACGTCTTCACACGACAAGAACGCACTGATCATCAGCTCCATCGAGGACTACTCGGCGACCACTTTGAGCCGCACGTAGAATGCACGTGATGTCCTCCATCTACAAGTGTGTGCGTGTGTGAGTATCACTAGGTATCTATTGCACTTGGCACCCTCGACTCGCAGTCGCCTTAGCTGTTCGAGTCGCCAACGGACTCTCTCGCACGCACACACACACACCGACAAGCCTCTGCTTGTCAAAGTCTGCGCTTCGTCGCTCTTCCTTCTTCGCCTACGACTCGTCCTTCTTGAACATCTTCTTGAACATCCCGCCAATGCGCGACTTGCGATGGCTGCTGTGGTCGTCGTAGTACATGCTCGTGCGGCCGCTCTGGACGTAGCTCACGCGGTCAGTGTCATGCGGCACGCTCGGCTCGGCTGCTGGCTGGTCGCCGGCGTTGTAGTGGTGCCGCACTGGGTTGTTCATGATCGCGTCGATCGTCGACCGGCGCTCCATGCGCACAGGTCCGCCGTGCGGGTTGTGTCCAACTGACACCGGCACGGGACCGGTCGACGAGATCGTATCGGACCGACCAGAGCGGTTCACGACACTGTTCGAGCGGCTCATGACCGGGTGCATGCCGCTATGAACAGGCATCCCATTGCCACTGCCACTAGACCCGTTGTAGTAGTGGCCGCTGCTACTGCTCGTACTACCATCTGCCGGCTTTGAGTCGAGGACCATGCCGCGCATGCGCTCCAGCACGTCTTCTGGGACGCCATGCGCCTCGGCGACGCCAATCAAGTCGAGCAAGACGTCTTGCTGCTGCACGCGCGCCATGAGTTCGGCCGAGTACACGTTGCGCTGCATCTTGAGGTCTTCTTTCAAGTCTGCGACCTGCTTCTGGTACTTTTTCATCTTCTCCTCTTGCGACTTGATGAGCGCGGCGTGCGTGCTCATGAGGCGCAAGTTTGCTTTCGACTGCTGCTTGTTGTGCTGATTGAGCGCTGCGAACGACGCGCCAGCGGCGTTGTATGCGTCTTTGACTTTCTTGTTCTCGGCCTTGAGACTGTCGTTCTCGTGCGTGAGCGCTTGGATGAGCTCGCGGCCTTTCGTGACTTCGTGGCGCAAGTAGTCGATCATGCGCTCTGAGTCGTCGAGGAGCGTCGCGTCGTCCATGCCGTTGAACGACCCGCGGTCATTCGCACGTGGTGGACGGATGCGCTGAGGACCATGGCCATTCGGGTGCGTCCCGTACGGCGGCAAGAGGTCGTCATTATTGTCGTGGTAGCCGTGCGCGGTCGCTGCGACTGCCGCTGCTGCGGCGCTCGAGTGGCGCACGTGCTCGAGCTCTTGCTGGAGCGACGTGTTCTGCGCTTCGATCTCAATGCGCGCGTGCTTCTCTTCCTCCAAGCGCCGCTTGAGCAAGTCAACTTCGTTCTCCATGATCGCTTGCTCTTTGCGATTGAGCAGCAGCGTCTGGTACTTGCTCACTTGCTGCTTCATCTTGCGCTGCGCCTGGAGCTTTACAACGGCGTCGCGGAACCGCGCGTACCGTGCACGCTCGCGGCGACGCCGCACAGCAGCTTGGATCGTCACGGCGCTCTTGTGCTTGAGCAGCAAGTACGCGCGCTGGCGCGACCGCACACCGCGCCAGACGCTCTGGATCCGAATGCAGCTCGCGCGTGCGCGAACGAACGCTAGGCGCTGCGCACGGCCACGCTGCCGCGCTTGGAGCGTTGTGATCATCGCCCGTACGCGGTGCATGCTTGTGCGTGCGAGCCAGCGGCGCACATTGCGCTGGATCACGACAGCGCGCGCGTGAACAAAGAGCGTCCGCGTGCGCTCGAGGTACTCGAGCACGTCCTTGGCAAAGTAGATCAAGCTCGTGCCAACGACAACAGTCGGTGGCGCTTGCGTCTCTAAAGTGGTACTAGGAGCGAACTCTGAGTCGGCGAGGAGCTGGTGCGCGAGCTGCTCGCATGCTTCCGAGACAGTCCGCGCTGGCGTCGCAAGTGCGTCGGAGCTGCCACTGCGAGTGCTACTGCGCTTCATAAAGACAAAGCGCCGGAGGAACTTCTCGTGCGGCATCTTGTTTGGAAACGCGGCGCGCGTGATCCGGATCGCTTCGACGACACCGGCGCACCGGAGCTGGTTCACAACAGCGTCGATCTCGTACAAGTCGGGGCGCTTGTGCGCATTCGGCTTGATGCACCGGACGTAGTGCACTTCCGTGCTTGCAATGTCGCTCATGAGCAGCGCGAGCTGCGCTTTGAACTTGTAGCTCACGGTCTCTTGCATGAAGCTCGACGTCTTGCGCGCCATGCTCACAGTGCTTCGGCGGGCGCCCGTGCTGCTGCCTCGGCTGTCGTCCATCATCGACGACGCAGCGTGAGCGGCAGCGAGGTCGGCGTCTGTGAGGAACGCCGTGTTTGCTCGAGCGCCAAACATCATGGCGATCAAGTCGTTCGAGCTCGTGGCCAAGAGGTCGAGCAGGTCGGTCTGGAGCGAGTCTTTGTTCTTCTCGACAAAGCCCGCTGCGTCGTACGTCACGGCGCCAGCGTAGTGGTGCAAGACAAAGTGCGTGTTGCTCAAGCGCGCCTTTGCCAGTCGCGGGTTCGCGTCATGGAGCGACACGATCTTGGACGCAAACGACACGTCGCTGCCTTTCGGGCGCACGCACTCTTCGTTCAAGAGCGCCATGAGACCGAGCGAGTTCTCGAGCAAGTCGAGCATGTCTTGGTTGTCTCGGAACGCGACGAACGTCCACGCCACGCCCTCGGCTGCGTACTCGTCCTGCACAGTCTTGAACACGTCGTGCGTGAACTTTTGCTGGAGCTTTTCGTTTGCAAAGTTGATGCAGAACTGCTCAAAGCTGTTGCGCTCGAACGACTCGAACCCAAAGATGTCGAGCAAGTCAATGTGCATGTATGACGGCGTCACACTCGCGCCAGATGCCCCCGAGATGCTAAAGTTCACGCGCCGCACGAGGTATGCAAAGACGCGGGCGTATAATTCTTTCGCCAACGCATCGCGGTTGTTGCTCGCTTGGAGCGTCGACAGTGGGACGCAGTAGACCTCTTGGCGCGCTTTCACGGACCGACTGCAGAGCTGCGTCGCAAGTGCTGCGACGTCGACGCCGAGGAGCTTGGCGCAGAGTGCGATCTCGTGCTTCTGGGCGTCGACTGTGTCTCGCTGCGCTGTCGACGCCGCGCTGGTGTCGAGTTTGAGCGACGCCATTGGCTGACTCGCGTCGTTCTTGTTCGACTCGAGCGGCACAAAGTCGAGCTGCCCGAGACGCAAGATGCCGCAGAGCGCTTGGAAGAGCTCGTCCTGTTCGCTATCGGTCAGTCCGATCGTCGTGAGCGCGTCGCGCGTGACTTGGTACCGTTCCAAGTCGGTCTGACCGTCGAGCAAGAGTGGCTCGTCTTGGAGGTACCGGAACGCACGCGCACATGCTGTGGTGTCAAAGCCATAGCGCGCTTCCCGGGCACTCACGAGCTGGTAGAACACGTGGTAGTTGCGCTCACCGGGCGCCTGGGCAACGACGCGAGACTTCTCGAGCAAGTAGTGACGGCACTCGGCGCCAATGAGACAGTACTCGGTCGTGAACTGGAGCTGCGTGAACTTGCCAAAGCGCGACGAGTTGTCGTTCCGGATCGTCTTGGCATTCCCGAACGCCTCGAGGAGTGGATTGCTCTTCAGGACCTTCTGGACAATGCTGCCGTGGCCATTTTGTGCCACGTCACTATTTGAAATAGTGCCACTTGCGCTCTTTGCAGCTGCTGCATTCGCGAGCGAGATGCTTGCGAGGTGCTCCATCATGATCTTCACAGTCTCGGTCTTCCCAGCACCAGACTCGCCGCTTACGAGAATGCTCTGCGGCACGCGGCGGTGCTTCATATTGTGGAACGCCTCGGCGCTCGTTGCGTACACGTGCGGCGGGAGCTCGTCCCACGCGTGCTGCGTGTACAGATCGCGGAGTGCGTCCGAGTAGAGCGCTTTGATCCAGCGATACGGGTTCACGGCCACGACGATCTTGCCCGTGTACGTGTACGGCGCCTGTGCAAAGAACCGCGCGCGCACATTGTACACAATCGCAGGCTCGTGCAAGTGGCTGAGCTGGCACATGTCGTCTGCGCCGGCTGCAGCGCCAGCGAGCAAGCCCGGTGTGATCGCTGTGTGCTGCACGCCGCGCGCAGTCGCTGTGACTACTTCCGTGTTTTGCAGTGGCAGTGCATCCGGCATGCCGTCGTCACGCAAGTCGATCTCGCGCTCTTCGCCATCGTACGTTTCGGTGTCGTCGTCGCTGTTGCGATTGCTCGCGTGCTGCGGGTCTGTCGCGTCGAGACGCACGCGGAAGCGCTTGCCAGTGGCGTCGACTGAGAGCACTGTCGCGGGCACCCACACGAGGCGCTCGTGCGGCACGAACACGCGCGTCCCGTGCTCCATGTGTGTTGCTTGCGTCGGTCGAGTCGGTCGTCTCGCTCGCTCGCTTGGTCGCGTGGAAAAAAGTGAGCTGCTGTTCACGATGGCGCGATCGATCGCTTCGAGGTACAATTGCACGAGAGAGAGAGCAGGCGCGACATCTGCCCATTCGATCGTAGGCGAAATGGCTGTATCAATGGGAGGGCAGATGTCCATACGCGAAAGTCGCTTGAAAACGTTCAGCAAGACATCTGGAATGGATGTACACTTGACATTTGTAGAAAAGTAGAAACAACATGTCCTAAAGGTAACAATTCAGCACACTGTTCACATCCACATGTATTCAGTAGGATGACTCGATGACGATCGTAGCGATCGTGGCGATCCATGTCCTCGACTCGCAACATGCACGTCATGCTACATGCTCGGCTTACGGCTGCGCACGAGCGGGACGTAGCACACGTCCATGAGCTTCTGCTGCGAAAACACGTTCCCAGTGCGCGTGACTTCGACGAGCACTTGACCGCCGTGCGGCTGGTCCAGTGGCAGCACGAGACGTCCACCGTCTGCGAGCTGGTCCAGCAGCGCGGGCGGCACTTCACTCGCTGCCGCACCGACGTGGATGAACTGGAACGGCGCTTCACTGGGCAGTCCGTCCCAGCCGTTGCAGCAGTGCAATGACACGACTCCAGTGTCCACGAGATCCGGGTCTGCGCACTGGAGGTTCTTGCGCGCAAACTGCGCCAAGCCCGAGACGATCTCGAGTCCAAACACACGCCCTTGCTGCGGCTGCACCATACGTGCAAAGCACGCTGTCAAATAGCCTGAGCCGGCACCGACGTCCAGGATGCGCGGTTGTGCCACGTCCTTGATTGCTTCATAGCACAGCTCCAATGCATGTGCGTGCTGGAGAGACATAGCACAACAGAGCAGTACGTTAGTAGTACTATCACATGCGTGCTGGCTTGCGGTCTATCGATGCTCAGACCCAATAGCTCGCATCCACGTACCATGTGCGGTGCTGAGATGGTCTGGCCGTATCCGATCGGATGTGGCGAGTCGGCGTAGCTCGCGAGCTCGCCGATTGGTCCACCGTCTGGCGTCTCGATCTGCGCCATGTACTTGGCGCGGTCAGTCCGTAGCATCACATTCGCGACAGCATCGGAGTGCACGACGCCGACTTTGCGCAGGTTCTGCACGAGTCCAGAGTTTGACGACGAGCTTGCAGACCAGAACGACATGGTGTTGTAGTGACGCGACTGATGGTGGTGGTGGACGCTCGTGCACGATGCAAAAGCAAAAGTGAGGCTCTGATGCCAGCGCACTTTGCTCTGGCAGACCTTGGCGCCACGGTCTGCCAGTTGAGACTTGATGCACTTGTTCAACTGGCACATTGCGAGTCAAGATCCTGACCGCAGACTCGACAGATTCGAGCTTTTTACTCTTTTGAAATCGAACTGCTGTGTGCACATTGGTCTCTATCCTGTTCTCTTGGTCGAGGTCATGACAGCGAACCTCGTGCAGCTCGTCGTTGGACGACGGCGCGACGCTCGACCTCGCCAAGTTCTGAGCGCCTTTGATTCTGCTCTTGATCGCTTCAGCTCATGCCAGTCTCTTTGAGCATGAGCTCCTTCGACGCTGCGATGTACGCTTTTGAGAACTCTTTCGAGCGCGTCTCGGGTGCGCGCACGGACATGCGATTGCCGTGCTTCGCCTCGGACTCAGCAGTTGCGAGATCGTGCAGGAGCTTTGCGATGTTCAGTGTCTGCTCAGCACTCTCTAACAGCTCGGACTCGGCCGCCGGCTTCGTCATGACGAGGTTCACGACTCGACCGCCGTTGAGTACGCCGCCATTGCGTGTGAACTGCTCTGCGAACGGGTTCGTGCCAGCACCAGTGAGCGGATCGATCGGATCGACGATGTACGCTGCTTCAGCCGTGAAGTAGCTCGCGCCGTCGCTCGCATTCGTATTCGCGACGTGGAGACCATGGAGCAACCGATGGAATCGGAACGGCTCAGTGCACATGTAGTCAAAGAGCGTGTGCTGCGGCACTGTCACAGGCGATGTGATCGATAGCGTCTAGCAGACAGACATACAGAGTCCGTGTGTCAGTCAGTCCGAGAGAGTGATAAGCGAGTCATCGAGTATGACACAGTCAGTCCAACTAGATGCAATGGCAGTGTACCTGGGACTCGGGCAGCAGCTCATGCATGATCTGACGCACGAGTTCGTTGGCGTACTTGGGAATGAGCTGCCGATGGTGCGCTTTGCCCAAGAACGTGAGCACTCCGCTGCGTGCGATCGAGAACGTGAGCATCTCGTGCACGAAGCGCGTGATGTCTTTTGGCTCGAGGAACTCTTTCTCGCGGATCCCCACGGCTTCGCTCACAGACGTGAAGAAGTCGGGCGAGAGGTACACTTGCGGTTCGTTGCGCGTACTCGACTCTGCGCTTGCACCTGGCTCGAGGATCGCTGCGAGCGGCACTTTTGTTGGCGAGTACGCTCGCGACATGAGCGGCGATGATACTGATGCATCGCGTGAAGCTCCCCGACTTGGAGACGTGCTGATACTGTAGCTGCCTGATGGTCGCGACGGCGACGATGCAGACAACGGCGGTGTCTGTGCGTACGCGCTATTGACATTGAGTCCATAAAGTGCGCGACCAGTGCTCGTTCGCACCGTCAGTGCATCACTCTGTGCAGCGGCGGTGTCGTTTGCACTGCACTGGTGCGCTGTACACGACTCGGCCGCAGTGTCAACGAGCTCCGTCGCTGCTTTGCCGACGAGCTTGCGCTTGTGTGCGTGGATCTGGTTCTTCCCGAGCTGCAAGTGCTTCTTCATGCGCGCGCACGTACTATCGAGGAGCGCGTTTGACGTCTTGAGGCTCTCACAGAGGTCCTGGATGTCGGCTTTCACGCGTCCGCGCTCGTCGACGCTCTCAGCGCCAATGATGTTTACTTGCTTGTCGACCAGGATCGCAAAGCCGTGGATGGCGTCACGCAAGCGCTTGACTGCTTTCTCCACGACACCGAGCTCGTCTTTCGTGAACTCGACGAGCTGGAGCGCTTCCAAGAGGATCGTGTTCACGCGCCGGTCCTGCACAGGCGCAAACTTCCGCATGAGCGGCGACCGCGGCGACGCTGCTCCACTTGGTGAGCACAGTGATGCAGACACTGCGTGTGGTTGGAGCGTCTGGCCACGGTAGACATCGTAGCTCGGCGATGCTGCGTCGTTGAAGCGCACGTGCTTGGCAGCAGGACTCTCTGTGTCCATGGTTACGACGACTGCTCAAGAGCGAACGAGTGGCGACGATGCAACGAGAGACTCTCACGCGTGCGCTGGCACCATCCACGCAGTCGTGCAGACGAGCGGGCGAGCAGGAGAGACTGACTGATGGAGCGCAATGGAGCGAGAGATGTGCCAACAACAGTCAATGTGATCGAGTCTAATCTGGTCGGATAAGGGATAAGGTCGGCATGACACGCCGACAAAGGTCGCATCAAGCTACGATGTCCTAGTTCAAAGGCAATGACGCAAAGCACAAGCGCGGCGCTAGCTAAATGTCGAGGTCGTCGTCGAGGTCGTCGTCGTCCCAGTCCGGGTCATCATCGTCAATGAAGAACAAGTTGGTCGGCGCAGTCGTTTGCTCAGCCGCTCCAGACGACGACAACGACGACAGTCCTTGGTGCATGTATGGGAGCTGCACGCGGCTCTTTGCGAGCTGCTCTTCGACCGAGATCGATAGGTTGAAGCTTACGTCCTCTTGCCGCACCGGCAGCGCTGACGTTGTACTACCAGCCGTTGCACTGGAGACCACCGGACTCGACGCGACTGCCTCAGGTCGTGCACTTGGTGCTGAGGCTGCTGCACGTGAACTGTCGACAGTGTTGACTGTCGTCTGCTGCTGCTGCGTAGAATGAGCTGCCACTGCTACGTCGGCTGCTGGGACGAACGTCATGCGAACGCCGTGGATCTGAAAGTAGTCGACGCTCTCGCTACTGCGGCCATTCTGATAGAGAGAGACACCCAAAGCCAGAGAGTCAGGCGTTGGATGAAGAGACATACCAGTGTCTCTCGCCAGCAACGACGCGCTCCTCACACACGCACCTTCTTGTGCCGCAGCAAGAGCACGAGGCCGTGCATGTTCTTTGGGACGTCGCGACGCCGCTCCTTGGCCCGCAGCGGGTACGCACGGAGCGACGACGGCGTCTCGACGAGCGCGACTGCAGTCGACGCAGCTGCGAGCGCTTGCTGCACAGCATGCGGTGTAGCACTCGCATTGAGACGCACGAGCACGGAGCCAATGCGCAGAGTCTGGCGGAGCTGCTGGAGGAACCGCAAGACGTCCTGGAGCGTGTGGTGTGCGAGCAGTGCGTTCACCGAGTCGATTGCGACGACGACCGAGCGTCCAGCAGGCGCAGCAGGAGTCGTCGCTAGACGCGCGGTGATCTCAGCTTGCAGTGTTGCGAGGAGACTCGCATCGCTGGTCTGTGGGGCCCCAGTCAGTTGTGTGTCTTTCGGCAGCAGCAACGCGCGAGCGAGTGACGTGTGGCTCGAGTAGTCGACATGCACGAGCTTTGGCGGCGCGCTGCTCGTGTCTGCGAGCAGTGGAGCGTCCTGCCAGCATCGCAATCGTAGTCGCAGTGTGAATGAGCAATGGATAGGAGGAGTGAGGAGGAGAAGAGCACGACGTTGGCACGTACAAGAGTCAAGAGGATGACGGCGCTGGTCTTGTGCGACTGCAGTGTCTATTGCAGTGCATGCAGCGATACATAGCGAGATGCAGCGATACATAGCGAGATGCAGCGAAAGGGACGTAGTGAGTGGTGACTGATGCAGCTGTCACTTGGTGTCGATTGTATCACTGGTGGGCGAGTGCGTACTCGATCGACAATCGCTGCAAAGACTGCGCGCGACGCGCTGCATGCGTGCTGGTTCTCCTGCACGACGACGAGCTCGCAGCGCGCGGTCTGCGACCACGCAGACAGCTCACTTGGCTCGCTCGGCGGGGCATCTGCGGTCACGCACTTGTGGACGAAGTACTCGTCCATGATGGACGACGACAGCGCTTCGTTTGTGCTGATCACTCGCTGTGCAAGCTGTTGATCGTACTATTGTATACAAAGAGTAGTATGTAATTAGAATAATGCGAATCCACTAGAATTGTAGAAGTTTGGTGAAATCGTCTTAGAAGTGTTTCGTTTGATGGTATGTTTCCAGTAGTACACTTGCATACAAATAATAGTATCTAATTCGAATCTCTGGCTGCGTTGTCAGTTCATTTCGATGCGCAAGAGCTTGCTTCTCGAGCATGACCGCAGACAACATCGATGAGCGCCTCGCTTCGACACCATGCGCGCATTGCGCTCGATCACATCCTTGCCAGCAGCAGCAGCAGCTCGTTTCGCCTTTGCCGACACGCACATCGATCGATCGATCGATCGCTCTTGTCACCACCACCTGATCTGCGCTTCTGCGGTTCTGCACCTGGAAACGAACCAACAGTTGGACCTCTTCGAGCGACTTACTGGGCGAGATCAACGAGATTAAAGACCTCGAGGCTTGTGCAGGTTCGCTCCTCGCGGCTCTCATGAACGTCGTTGCGTGCTCTCGCGCAGTCCATGGCGAGATCGCGCTCAAGCACTCAAGCACTCAATCGCGCGCGCTAGATCTGCGTGCCATCAGCAAGTGTATGTCGCTCCGAGCTCGCCGTTGTTCGAAGGTCAGACGCGCGAGTCAATTCGTACGAGCCCACTGTCGCTCTCATGACCGCACGCGGGATTCTTTTCCTCGTGCGGCTGTCGCGCGCGTCTGTGAACGAATGTTGTGTGATGCTGCGACTTGGTGCTGCATGGATCGTGCAACGGCGGCAGCATAGCGATCGGTCGATCGGGAGCTTGCATTTCGAAGGTGTATGTGAGCGCGCGTGGGTGTATTCGTTCTTGTGCTGGCTAGCCGGAGCGCGCTCTATCGCAACAACAGCGACTCTGACCTGGGAGCTCGAAGCATGCTGCGGCTCCTACATGTACGAGTACACGCGCTCACATTCGAGATCACCCGATATATCATTCCGTGCAAGAGGGACGTCCTCGCTCACACGCTCACACTCGAGGCGCGCTCGCGACTCGACCGCTTCGACTTTTGCTGATCAAGAATGTTGTGGATGTTCTAGGTGAGGCGCGCGCATGCTGATCCCATGTGTTCGCGCTCGTGGTGCCACAGTCCGCACCATTCAACGACCCCGCGCGTAAGCCAGTTTCGAGACCGGCTGTGTGTCGGCTGTCGGTCTGTCAGCGTGACCGGTGTGCGTGTGTGCTTCCCATGTTTCCCACACACGCGTTCGCGTGGCCATGCACTTCTGTCGCCGAATGCGGGAAACCCTGAACCAACAACGCCTTGCTTGCAGAATCGCCCACCATCTCTCTCCTCGCTCGATCAGCGCGCTCGCTCTTGCGCTCCACATCTCTCTCGAGCTCATTCTCGATTCTACCGCGTACCAGCCAGCCAGCCACTCGTCCGTCTTCTGCTTCATCAGACGACGACGACGACCCAGGCTCGCCCACAGTACCAGCAAGAAGAGCAAGAGTAGTCAGCCACCATGGCGACCGCTGCGAAAGTGAGTCTCATCGAGCGCGTCTCGTACGTGAGCTCGACGAACAAGGACGACGAAGGCTACACGGGCGTGAAGACGCCGAACCTCGAAGATGGCGCGCTGCGTGCAGGCGGGACTCCGCACCTCCTCTCGAAGGAGTCGCTCGGTCTCCTTGCGCAGTACGCCGCCGTCGGTCTCATCTACGGCACGCTCCCGAGCACGATCACGCCGTTTCTGACGTACTACCTCAACATGGAGGGCACAGCGAGCACGTCCGCGCGTGCGCTGCTCTCGATCCCGTGGTCGCTCAAGGTCTTTGTCGGCATGATCTCGGACAACTTCCCGATCTTTGGCTACCGCCGTCGGCCGTACATGGTCTTTGGCTGGACCATGTGCTCGCTCTGTCTCTTCATCATGGCGTTCTCGCCGCTCGGGAAGCCGTACTTTGGCGACGCGGCCGATCGTGGGCTCAAGAAGGAGGAGTACGAAGCTGCTGGCGTATATGGCCGCATGAACGAGGACGCACCGGACGCTGGTGGCAAGTACATCGTCCTCATGATGCTCGCGTCGCTCGGCTACGTCATTGCAGATGTTGCCGCCGACGCTGTCGTCGTTGAGTACGCGCAGCGCGAGGCGCTCGAAGTGCGCGGCCGCACGCAGACGGCGATCTACACTGTACGCACGTTCTTCCAGATCTTCGCGCAGCTCATCCTCGCGATCGGTCTCAACAAGCCGGAGTACGGCGGCGACTTTGACTTTGGCTTGAGCTTCCCGAACGCGATGCTCATCCTCGCGATCTTCTGCATCCCGGTCATTCCGATGACGTGGTTCTTCATCTCGGAGGCCAAATACTTTGACACGAACTTCCGCGCGTACATCCGGAACTTGTGGGAGGCGATCCAGTCGCGCGCGTTCTACCAGGTCATTGCCTACAGCTTCTTCTCCGGCGTGTTTGCAAACATCAGCTACGTCGCGTACGACCCGATCACGAGCTACTGGGTCAAGGCCACGAGCTTGAACATGAACCTCAGTGGCATCTTTGGGAACCTCGTGATGGTCGTGACGCTCATCTGGACCGGCAAGTCGGGTCTCCACTGGAACTGGCGCAAGATGATCGCGATCACGATGTTCGTCGTCGTGGGCATGGACATGATCTGCACGCTCTTTGTGACGTGGGACGTCGTGCGGAACCAGTGGTTCTGGCTCGGTGTCCCGATCGTCGAGAACGTCCCGACGTCCGTGAGCTTCATTGTCTCGACGTACGTTGTTGTGGAGCTTGCGGGCGAAGGCAACGAAGGCGCGTGCTACGGTCTCTTGACGACGGTCATGAACTTGTCGTCGCCGTTCGCATCGACGATCACGAAGAACATGAACGCGGGCTTTGACGTCTGGAACGACGACGTCATTAGCGACACGAACCACGTGCGGTGGGAAGTGACGTACACGCTCCTGATCATGTATGCCGCGAAGCTCGGGTCGCTCCTGTTCCTGCCGATGCTCCCGGCGCAGAAAGAGGAGACGCAAGTGCTCAAGCGCACGGGCGGCAGCAGCAAGCTCCTCGGCGGTCTCACGATCTTCTACTGCATGTTCGCGCTCTGCTGGTCCATCATGTCCAACATCTTCTCGATCTTCCCGAGCACCAAGTGCTTCAAGATCACGGGTGGCTGCAAGCAGTAGACGCATCGAGACGCAGCTGGCAAGTGCCTCCCTCCGTATGAACGAATGCATGTATGTGTCGTGTCCCTCCGAGAGAGAGAGAGAGAGAGAGAGAGACAACAGAGAGTGAGCAATAGTAGTAGCGAGTACTTCCGTGAATGAATGGATGTTGCTTCACATCTTCTCGTACGTCATTCGTTCAGCTATCGTCTGTGGACGATCACGACCAGCTGACTCCACACGGACGCTCATAGCACTAGCTTGTGTGTTTGCTTGCGTCAAACACTGGCGTGATCTCTCGCGGACTCTCTTGCTTCGCTGCTACTGCTGCTGAGACCGGCCGAGTGTAGCAAACGTGCAAAGCAAGGTTGATGCGCGGTCAACACTGTCAAGAAGACTGCTTGACAGTGTGTGGCTGTCGACTTGTGTGCGTCGCCCGCGAGTATGGCAAGCGCGATGGAGATGACTCGTGTGACGATCGTGGCAAGTACGTGCATGTCGTGGTGGTGGTGAGGTGTGGTGTGTGTTTGTATTGTGATGGTAATGTGGTGTGATATGTGCTGTGCTGTGAAGAAGGCGCT
>JAASFN010000661.1:0-15789 GCA_023333795.1 Globisporangium rhizosaccharum | reverse complement strand
AGTGAGCAAAGTGAGCAGCAGTGAGAGAGCACTCGAGCCAACGTGTGATGAATGATGACTTCGGTGAGCTGTTGTGCGAGTGCCAGTTGCTGAAGTGTACGTGTGTCGAGTCAAGTTGAAGTGACCTTGATGGATCAGATGCTGTCTCATTTTCATACAAAAACGCTGTGACTGCTGTGTCACTGTTGCTCTTGTAATTTGAGACCTCATATTGAGGTGGACCACATGCTTTATCTAAAATTGCAAAGTGGATAAACATAATGAATACATCTGCAGGTTTTGTGATGTTCATGACTACTATGCAAAATCGTACTTTATTCGACCACGACACTACGTGCCGCTCTCACTCGCACTCTCGAAGCATTCGATCGATCACCACTCGACGATCAGCAGCAGCAAGATGGCGACGACGACGACACCAGCAGCAGCAGCGAAGATGGAAGGCGCCGTCCCGAAGAAAGTGTACATGCACTACGACGAGAGCGCCGATGCGGCGCTGCACCTGACGCTCAAGATGACACTGCCCTCCAAGTGGGCGAGCCACACGGTCGACTACCTCAAGGAGGTACGCATAAGTGTGCTTGTGCTGAGTGGCACATGTGTGTCGTGTGTGGGAGCTGCTGCGTGAATGGCACGTCTAGTACTGAATCTCTATCTACGTGTACACTCGCACAGTTCTTTGTGGAGCACTACAACACAAAGAAGCCGGACGACAAGCTCGACGGCGCGCAGTTCCACCTCGAGCGCAAGCACATTGCGCTCCACGGCGACGAACTGCTGCACTACGCCGTGCAAAAGCACGACGACCTCTTCCTCAAGGCTGGTGCGTCTGCTGCTACTGCTGCGTCCTCTCCAGTGCTGGAGCTCTGCACTGACCATGTGCATCTCTCGACTGCTGCTCAGGTCCATCGACGAAGAAGCCTGTCAAGGCGGAGAGTGCGTCACCTGCTGATTGCTTCGCATTCGCTCCACCACAGTGCTCACATACCTAGTGTCTCACACACTCACGCCCGTTCTACTGCAGACACAGCTTCGCAGACGAGCGCCAGCACTCAGAACCTGCTCCAGTGCAAGAACTTTGGCTGTGCGCAGAAGTTCGCCGAGGCAGAGAACCACGACAGCGCGTGTCGCCACCACGCGCAGCCACCGACGTTCCACGACATGAAGAAGGGCTGGTCGTGCTGCTCGTCCAAGATGGTGTACGACTGGGACGACTTTGAGAAGATCCCGACGTGCCAAGTCGGTCGCCACTCGAGCGCCGCACCGACTGTGCAGTTTGCCAAGTCGCCGACTGTACTTGCAGCTGAAGCGTCGGGCGACGGCGCTTCTGCTGCACCGCCTGCGCCAGTGCTCAAGTCCATCGACGACTACAACAAGACGAACCCGAGCGCGGTCACTGCTGTCTCGGCTGCTGTCGAGTCGCAGACTGCGTACGTGCTGCGCAGTCTTTGTGTGTCTGGATGGTTGTGCAGGTTCGTGACTGACACTGGATTCTACTGTGTGACTGGCAATATACATGTCAAATAGCCCTGCGCCAAAGCGTGCAGACGGCAAAGCGCGCTGTGTGAACTACGGCTGCCAGAAAGAGTACGTCGTGGCCGAGAACGCGCCTGATGCGTGCACGCACCACACGGCGCCGCCAGTGTTCCACGACGCTGGCAAGTTCTGGAGCTGCTGCCCAAAGAACGTCAAGTACGACTTTGAGTCGTTCCTTCAAGTCCCAGGCTGCGCAACGTCGAGCCACCGCGACACGAAGGCGCAGTAGAGAATGCATCGTGTCCTCGCTCCACGCTGAAGACAGTCGTTGATGGAGGTAGTGGAGTGATAGTGACAAAATCCAGGATCCTCGAGAATCCATTTTGACTCGAGTTCAGTATGCTTGTGTCAATCCGATTAAGTACGAATGCATGTGTATGGAGCTGGTATTTTCTCCAGACCACCATCGCTATCGATCGATCGATCGACACGCGCGTCAACGCCACCACCGCTGAGGAGCTCACTGATCGCCGCCGCGATGGAGACTGAGGCGACTGTGCTCGCAGCACTCGAAGTGCTCTACCAGAAGCAGCTCCAGCCCGAGCAGCAGCAAGCCGCCGACGCGTTCTTGCGCGGCTTTCAGCTCACACCCGATGCGTTCGGCGTCTGCGTCGCGCTCCTCGACCGCTTCCTCCCGCAATGCGTCGCAGTCGCAACGAGCGCCGCGCAGCAGCAGCAGCAAGCGCAGCTCGTGCCGATCCTCTTCTTCGCCTCGCAGACGCTTGCGAACAAGCTCCGGCGCCAGCACGCGTTCCCTGACCGGTCGTCGTGGTCTTACTTGACCTGGAGCGAAAAGATCATTGCGTGGCTCGCGGTCGAGCACGCTGCGGTACCGAAGCTCGTGCAGACGCAGCTCGTGCTCGCGCTCGTCGCGTGTCTCCCGCGCATCCCGAGCCACGACCTCGACGCACACGTGGCTGCACCAGGCAACGCAAAGACAGCAACGCTGCCGCTCGCAGGCAGCAGCACTAGCACCGCGACTGGCGCGATCAGCTTTGTCCTGAGCGAGCTCACGCACGCGCGCGTGTCGCCGGCGATCATCACCGAGCTGCTGCTTGTGCTCGTGGAAGAAGTGACTGAGCTCCATGAGCGCAGTGCGCGCGAGCGACTGCAGGATGAGATCAACACGTGGGCGACGACGGTCCTGGACCAGATCCTGCCGCAGATCATGCAGGACGCTACGTCGAGTGCGACGCAGCAGCTCGTGCTCCGCGCCGTGCGCAACTGGCTCCGTTATGCGTCTGTGAGTCCTGCTGTCGCTGTGCACAACGCGCTCGTGCAGTCGCTCCTCGTGTTTCTCCACCAAGACGAGCTCTTTGACGTCACGGTCGACCTCGTCGTCGAGCTCGTGCGATGCTACGACGACGTCGAGCGCGACGTCGTGCTCATTGAGTGGCTCGTGCCGCAGCTCATGCAGCTCAAAGAGCCGTTCCAGACCGCAGCGCGCGACGAAGACACGGACAAGTGTCTCGGACTCTGCCGCATCTTCACGGAGATGGCCGAGTCGTACATCCCACTGCTCGTCGGCGACGTGGCCATGGGCCAAGCCGCCGTTGTCGACTTGCTGCTCGACTGCATGAGCTACCCAGACGTCGAGGTCGCAGACGTGACGGTGCCGTTCTGGGGCCGCTTCATTGAAGAGCTCTTGCGCATGGACTCTGCCACACGCGCTGCGAAGGTCGCGACGCTCGCACCGAGCCTCATGCGTCTCGCCAGTACGTGCATGCAGCACATCCAGTTCCAGGACTCGTTCCCGCGCTTGCCGAGCGACAAGCAGCAGGACATCAAAGCGTTCCGCCATGAGCTTGGCGACATCCTCCGCGACGTCGCCGAGCTCCTCGGTGTCGATGCGATCCTGCAGCACTGCGTCCAGGGCTTGGAGCAGATCTTCCAGCAGCCAGCGGAGCAGCGGAGGTGGGAAGCCGTGGAAGCGCACTTGTTCTGCTTCCGGTCGATCGCGCGGCACGTCGAGCGCGCACGTCCTGATGCCACGAGCGCGTCGATCGAGCTCATGTTCCAGCACTTGCCGCAGTTCTCAGAGCACCCGGCGATCTGCTACACGTCGTGTCTCATTGTCTCGCGCTACGTCGAGTGGCTCCACGCCCATCCAGCGTACTTGCCGCAGCAGCTCGCGTTCCTGAACCAGAACATCATGAGTGCGACGCACGACGCGCGGTTCGCAGAGTGGGACGTCGCGCGCGCGGCATCAGCGGCGATCCGGTCGATCGCAACGGACTGCTGGCCGCTCGTCGGGAGCGATATCACGGCGTTCTACTTGCACATTGAGAAGCACGAGATCTTGGTCGTCGAGGACCAGACGTACATCCTCGAAGGCATGCTCATGGGCGTGCGGGCGACGCGGGACGTGAGTGCGATCCTCGCGCTCTTGGAGCAGATCCTAGAGCCAATTGGCCAGCGCCTGAGCAGCTTGTTCGCCGCTGCCGCTGCTGGCTCGTCCGTGCGGTCGTCTGTCGCGTCGAGCGAGATGGCGCGGCTCATCTGCATCTACGACAACTTGGACGTCGACGTGAGTCGCCTCACTGGCGGCAATCACAGTGACAGCACTGGCGCCGTGATGCAGCATCCGCTCATGACGCTGACCGAGCGCGTCTGGCCGCTCTTCAACGACATCCTCACGCTCTTCCACAGCAATGACGACCTCGTCGAGCGCGTGTGTCGGTGCTACAAGCGCATCCTGCGCACGTGCGGCCGTGCGTTCCTGCCGTACGTGCCGCAGCTCGTCGACAACGTCGTCGCGTGCTACCAGCGCGAGCCCAAGATGTCGTACTTGTACGCGGCAAACATGGTGCTCAAGTACTTCCACACGGACGAGAGCGACGAGATGGTCGAGCTCTTTGCCAAGATGCTCCGCGTCTTGGCTGAGACGACGTTCCCGATCTTCAAAGCCCGCGCGACGCTCCAGTCCCACCCAGACGTGATCGAAGAGTTCTTCTTCCTCATGCAGCGCAGCGTCCTGTGCGTCCCGCAAGTGCTCCTTGCGCCTTGGAACGCCGATGGCACGCCGCTCCTAGACAGTCTCTTCCAGTGCGCGATTCTCACACTCGAGGTCTCGCACAACGACGCAAACAAAGCGGCGCTGTGCTTCCTCGAAGACACGCTCGTGCAAGGACTCGCAGCGGCGAACACGCCGAATGTGAAGCTCGCGTCGTTCGAAGCTGTGCTCGAGCAGACCTTCTTTGGCGGCGAGCCAAGTGGCGGCCAGCGCCTCGTGAACCATCTGCTTGCAGGCATTGTGCTCGGCGCTGTGCCAGCGTCGCGTCTCGAAGCCGACTACGGCTCCATTGCAGGCGTGCTCGTGCAGTTTGCCAAGCTCGACGGCGTGAAGCTCCAAGAATGGATGGCGGCGTGGTTTGTCGAAGCGATCACAGTCGCGCGGCCGCCAGCATCGACGGCACCGGCGGGTTTCCTCACGCTCGACGAAGCGAGCGAGTTCCAGCGCGAGCTGTTCTCGTCGCCGAACGAGCGCACGTTCCGACGCGTCGTGCGGCACTTTGGCAAGCTCTGCGCGTCGCGCAACACATCGCTGAGAAGCAGTGAGGACGACTAGCGCCTGCAGCTTTGCTCGCCGAACGTACGTACGTGCTGCGCTGTCTCATGATGTAAGCGAACGCTCAACACTGTCAGCCGTCTCTCTATTGCTTCCTACGCACGCAGAATGGCCATCATGCGCTCTTACGATGTCTATCAGTCTCTTCGTGTGTCTCACTCGCTCGCTCTTCAGTCGCCTGCGTGCTCGTCGACTGGGGAGAACGCGTCACTCGCGCTCTGAGCCGCGTCCGCAGGTGATCCGTCGCTGTAGTTCAGATCGATCGCGTACATCGAGTCGGTGGAGATGAGTCCGACTGCTGCTGCGCTCAGCGCTGGCTCGTGCTCTTGACGAGACGGATCGTACTCGAGTCCTTCCTGCGCTTGCCGGTGTGAACGATCGTCTGTCGCACTGAATTGCTGCTGCTCATCGTCGCCGTCGACAGCCTCGTACGCGCTGCTCCACGCCGCTGCTTGAACCTCGAGTGCCTCGGTGTCGGCTGCCTCGTACGCGCCACACCACACCGCTGCTTCATCGTCGACTGCCTCGCTCTCGTTGCATGACCAGACGGTATCGTCAGTCAGTGGCGCTTCACCACCATGCTCCTCGATGCTGTCTTGTTGCTCAAGGTCGTGGTCACTGCTCTCAACCACATCGGCGTCGCTCTCTGCATCTGGACTTGCACGCTGCTCAACCTCGTGCTCGCTCTCGCCATGCGATGGCTCTTGATCGCCAGTCGCCTCAGTGTCAAACGCGCCACTCGGATTCACTTCATCAGCATCGCCCTCGTCGCTACTGCTGACCTCATCGCGATCCTCTTCGTCGTCGTGGCTCTCAGATGCTTCACCTTCACGCACGAGCGACTGGTCTGCACGATCCGCTTCGACGTACAGTGCATCAGGCGTCGTCCGTACACTTGCGTAAGCCTGGAACGTTGTGACGCTCTTGCGCGATGAGCCAGCGGACGAGATGCGACGTGCATCGCGCACGTGTGGACGAATGGCGTCGTCTGTGAACGAGACGCGCCGCGCTGCGTCCTTCTCAGCCTCAAGACTCTTGCCACTCAACGCACTGCTGTCGTGATTGCTGCGCGTTGCTCGCTCGCGCTGCGCTGAGTCGAGGATCCGTTGCTCCATCATCGCAGCAGCTGCGAGCGTACGCTCCATCATCGTCTCTTTTGCCTCTTCTTGCGCTTGCTCCTGCGCGTACTCGGTCTCGAGACAGTCGAGATGGTCGGTGATGTACGCCAGTCGAGCGTCATGCACTTCGCGCGGGCACGTGTCATAGAGCTGCTGCGCTGTCGCGTGGTGCAGCAAACCGGCAAAGATGCGCGCAAACGTCTCAATGAGCTCGAGCGTGAGCGCGTCTTCGCTGCTCTGTGCCGCTTGCTTCTCTTTCGTGATTGCAGCCGTGAAGCCAGGGTTGACGCCAGACACTGTGGTGGCACCGGATGGGTGAAACGCGTTCACAGCCGAGCGAGCGACTTGGATCATCCCAAGCGGCGTCGGTCCCCACGGTGAGCGGATCGGCACGAGGTACACACCGTCAGCACCGCCACGCAGATCCACTGTGTCATTGAACGCCGCTTCGGAGATCGGGTCGTCGAGGATCACCCCGGCGCTCGTCTTGAGCACGAGGCTGCAGACAGACGATAGCACGTTCGAATACTTGCGCACGAGCGTGTTGAGTCCGCTGTTTGCATCGAGTTCAGACCCGACGTGCCAGATGCGCATCACGTCAGCATCGAGGACAAAGACCTTGAGCTTCTTGATCCCAATGCACTCGGAGAACTTCCGCTGCGCATTCGCGACGAGGTGCACGAGCGAGACGGACAAAGTAGGCGGTGGCGCTCCACTGCTTGGCGATGTCAGTGCATGATTTGGCTCTAATGAGGACGACCCGACGCTCTCGTCTGGTACGATCTCGCTCTGGATGTGGAGGATCCTCAGGAGCTTCGTGTTGATCCGCTGCATGGTCTTGGCCACCTGCAAGCAGAAGGAGAGAGCCACACATATACGAGTCAGTCATCGACGTCACTGCATTCATCTGTCCTAAGTCCTCTGGCAGGGACAGGGACGACGCACCTTGGTCTGGAGGAAGATCGTTCCAGCTTGGAGCGTCAAGAGCGTCCCGAGGATCTGGTCGTTCGGTGTGAACGGCTTCTGGTGCGTCGTATTCCACGCCTGGAGCACCGCAAAGACGCTGTGGGACGACTGCCCTGGCTGGAGCTCGTGCACGAGTGGGATGCACAGGACTTCACGTGACGGAACACCAGTGATCGTGTCGGTCGAGCTGTAGAACCGCGGATCGTCGTAGGCGCGCGGGACGTTGCAGAGCGCGTTCTGCCGTGCCGCGAACCCGAGTATGCCTTTGTCGAGCGGGAGCTCCCAGTCGACGCTCGTGCTACTCTCAGTGCATCGTCCAACGAGCTTTCGCTCGGTGTGGTCGACTTCAAACAGCGCAGCGTGCTCACAGTGCAGGAGATCGCACACGCGCTTCAGGAGGCTACGCGGACACACACAAGCAAGTACAGAGCGCAAGTGTCAGTAGACTAGTGCCTCGGATCGCTCCTTGTTCATCAGATCACCACTAAGATCAACGCACAGCTGCAGAACCGTCGGGATGTGCGTCGAGCTCATGACAAAGAGGCAGCTGTGGAGCCACTTCTTGAGCACCGCCGCCAGTGTGATGGCGTTCGTGATGCTGAACTGCGAGTCGACTTTCTCGAGCACCTTGAGGATGTTGGGGTCAATGTATTGGTACGCGTCAGCGCCGATGAGGTGGCTCGCACTGCCACTGCTCGTCTGCGCTACGAGCGGCGACGGAGCTGCTGTGCCAAGCGATCTTGTCACAGTGCTCTTTGTCAACGACAGCGAAGCCATGGACGAGCTCGCAGTCTTTGAAAGCTGCTGCTGGTGTTTGGTGTCAGTCAGTCCGCTTCGATACGAGTGTTCACTGTGGAGCTCCAACGCATCGTCTCGGCTATTGGCGTCGTTCATGTGCTGCAGCGCCTCCATCTCAGCGCGCAGCCGCTTGATCTTCCTTTCTTGCTTGGCAGCAAGCGCTTTGTCTTCGACGTGGCGCGCTTCGAGCACCTGCACAGGCGACAGCACACTCCGGTCAGTTCCTCTTTGTAGCACACGCTCGCAAGACCACGCAGACGCCTCAACGCACTCGGAGCTTGCGCTGGAACTCCTGGTTCTCTTTCGTCAGTGCTTGGAGCACGGACTGAACGGACGCAGTGTGGTTCTCAGGACTGCTCGCTTGCTGCTGCTCCGTCAGCTTCTGGAGGTTGCTGTACACCGCCGCGTATCGGTCCGAGAGCTTCTCGAACGCGTGCTTTTGCTGCAGCACGCTCTTCTCGAGCTGCTCGACTTTGGTCAAGAGCTGCTGCTTCTCCGCACTCACGCAGTGGTTCTCGCGCACGAGCTGCGCCACTTGTCGCTCAAGTGCTTGGCGCTGCTTGAGCTCCCGCCCAGCGCCTTTCTCCATGACACCGAGATGCTGCTTCAGCGACGCGATCGCATAGTCATCAAGCGCTTTCTCTTCGATCAGCTGCTGCTGATGCTGCTGGCGCAATGGATCAGCACCAAACGAGTCGAGCTTCGATGCAGGTCTGCTCTCGCGCAACTCAGCAGTGTTGTTGTTGTTGCCAGCGGTGCGACTTCGGCGATCGCCAGCCTCTCGAAGCAGTGTCCCAGTGCGAATGTTGATCGGCAGCGGCGCGAGGCGACTCCGCTGCATCGCGACCAAGTGCGGACCTGCGCCGTTGGGACCTGCTGACTTGGCCAAGTTGCGCTTCTTCGCCGAGCTGTAGACGCCGGCGCTCACGGAGCTATGGAGTGGAAGGTCGGGTGCCGAGCCAACGCGGTTCAGGATCGAGAGCGACGATGCACTCTTCTGCGCCGTCTTGGACGCTTTGTGATGCTCCACCTCGATCTGCATCTCGCCGCTTTCGAACTCGCTCTCTTCGTGGACACCGAGCAGCGCTGTACCAGTGGATCTCGCTCGACTGTCTTTAGCGCGAGCTCGCGGAATGTCATCGTGCGATGTCGGCGACAATGGCGAGCTCGTCTTTGTCTTGCGCTTGCTATTGGCGCTACTGCTGCTGTGTGACGAAGGAGACAGAGATACAGAACGCTCTTGTGTCGCCTCTTGTCGCATTGGGCTCGCGCTTCTAGAGCCGCCAGCTGGAGCGATCACAGGCTCTTGGATGATGAAGAAGTTTGTCGATGCGCTCGACGGCGTGCGGCTACTCTCGCGAGAGCCCTTGGTCTTGCGACTTCCATTTGCTCGGCTGCTGCTGCTGCGGTGGTCAGCACCATCACGCACAGGCTCACTACTGCTACGACCATCCGTCTCTGCATTGGCACTCGCACGCCGCATCGAGGCACTCACAACACACTCAGAACACTCAGACAGACGCTTGAGCTTGATGCCGGGAGCAGTTGGCAAGCGATGAACGCGTTTCAAGACTCGTAAATAGTCCCTTCACGACTGTAGTGAGGGTGTAGTGACAGATCAACAGCGACTGCGCTTGGCTGTGGTATGACACTCAACCTGCCTGCTTGTCTATCGACACTTGCACAACTACTTTCCAGTGCTTCTTCGGATCCGAGTGCACTCGATCGATCGCTATGAGCTTGAACAGCCGAGCCAGGCTTCTTCAACGGGGTCGCACGTGGTCCCAAGACGGCTCTCGATCTGCATCTTTCGGATCGCTACGTTCGTCGACGAGCACACACAGGAGACGACTTGCATCATGGAGTTGTAGCACATCCACGCGTCGCTGCTGGTGGTGTCATTTGCTTGCCTTGACGGTGCGCACTGGCGATACATGACGCCGTCGCAGAGCGCGACACCGTCTCGCTGGGAAACAAAGCCCACACACGCTGGGTCGGCGGCAGTGGGCATCGTGGAGCACACAGTAGCGGCAAACTTCTCAAGCACCTGCATTGTGTGTGTGCTGAGCGTCGTAGTGGCGTTGTTCGCGACACAAGTTGCCTGGTCGTGTTGGCACTCCATCCGCGAGACGTCGCACGCGCCGACAAAGCCATTGCAGCAGGCTCGCACGCCACGCACGACAAAGTGCACAAGGCGCGTCTGCGCTGTGAGGTCGGGAAGACGTGCGAGCTTCGACAGCGACAGGAGCTCGAGTCGCTCGAGCTTTGTCAATACATGCAGCGACGGAACGTCTTCGAGCGATTCGAGGTTCACGAGCGACAGGCTCTTGAGGTTCGTCGCGCCATCGAGCGACGGGAAGCGCGAGAGCAGCGGGTGGGTCGCGAGATGCACGTGCGTGAGCACCGCCATGTCGTCAAACAGATCGTCTGGCATCGAGAGCAGCGTCGAGCCGCCAGAGCGAGCTTCGATGTTCCTACTCAGCAGAGTCAAGCCCAGCAGCAGCACAAGTAGCACGTGTTAGCCAAGTGTCCTTTGGCCAGCACGCTACCTCATCAGATGCCCAAGAGCGAGTGACGTACAGAAACTCGAGCTTCGTGAAGCCTTTCACCCACGACGAAATGCTCGTTGTGTCTGTGTACATGAGCGAGCTGTCCAAGCAAGCAGTCGAGAGCGTGTGAGCGCAGTGAGCAGACGCAAGTTATCGAGTCACATGCTCAAGCGAGCGTACATGTGCTGCATGTTTGTGCACGTCTGCAGCTCGTCTGGGAGCGTCTCGAGCCCGCGATTGATGAGCTGGAGAACTTTGAGGTCGCCAGAGGCAGCGAGCTGCTGGACCGTCTCGGTCACGTTCACTGGATGCGTCCACTCGTCGTAGCTCGTTGGCGCAACGTTGACGTCAATGAGCACGAGACATGGGCACATGCCGTCGTTGTCGGCGCGATGGGCGTGTGCAATGCACGTCGGATACGCTTCACAAGCGCTAAGAGACGTCTCGACGCAGCGGTTCGTGTACACGAGCACGAACGCACACACGATGATGAACGGCAAGGTCATAGACTTGGGCACAGACCGCTGCGTGGGCGGCTGGACACTCACGACAACGCTCGCTTTCTCGTTGTACAGTAGCTTCCGGCGCTGGCGAATGCGCACTTCGATCACGCGCTTGAGGCGATAGCAGCACGAGAGGTTCATGCCGACGCGCAGGACAAAGTCGAGCGCTGTGTGCATGCGGAGCTCGTCAAAGTTGATGAGGAAGAGCGAGATCTGCGACGGATCGGCCATCATCCGTGCCTGGCGCTCAAAGCTCCCAGCGGCGGTGTACTGGATGTACATGAGGAAGCGGTCGCGCTCAAAGTCAAACGCGCGGTAGCTGTACACGAGCACAATGAGCGGTGCGAGCACTGCGAAGAACAGGTCAAAGCTATGTACGAGACAACACACACACACACACTCAAGTCAGTGGTCATCCAAACACCCATTGCACAAGACCACCACTGTTAGAAGAGCACGTACATGCTGTCGATGAGAATCTCTTTGAACGCCGAGTGGCGATATGGCGTGAGAATCGTCACGACGCACGAGAGCGCATTGAGTGCGATCGCTGCAGCGTAACCATAGCACAGCGCGACTGGGAACCCGAGCTCGAGGATCCGCTGCAGCGAGATGATCTGGACGATCATGTCGACAGCTTTGAGCCAGATGTTCTGCATCCATCAAGCAAAGTGGACGTCAGCACTGGCAGTCAGCAGCGATCGCTACACCAAGCGTCGTACCCAGAACTTGCGTCGCTGTCCCTGGAAGCCAGTGAGGTCGGCCCAGAATGTGAGGATCTGTTGGCGCGAGCTCCCTTCTCGAACAAGCGCGCGCGTGACTCGCACCAAGAACGCCTTGCTGTTTGAGTCAGGGAGGTCGTCGTTCTGCCACCACGTCATCTTGAGAAGCGCGTAGAGGTAGCCGATGAGCACAAGACTCAAGCCGACGACTGCTGTTGCGATGCTCGCTCGACTTGGATCGATGATGAGCCAGAAGCTCCCGTTGTCAAACTCTGCCGTGTTCGTGATGTAGTTGGCCGTTGAATTCGGCGCGATGTTGAGAATGAGCAGCAGCGTTGTCCAGGCGATCGAGACGATCACGACGCAGAGGACTGGGATGCCAAACAGTCCAAAGTTCTGCAGGAACGTCAGATGGTGCTGTCGCAGACTTGTATCATCGCCAAGCGGATGTGCAATCGCGTGCGGACCCTGCAGACTCGCACTCTGTGCTGGAGCATGCGGAACGACTGCATTTGCTTTCTTGGTTGAAGGCGCACCACCTCCACCAAGCACCGTGCGCCACGTCGAGCTGTCGAGTCGCGCACCAGGGTATGCGCTCGGACGAACGACTGGGACCTTGTTCCTGTGCTGCTGCGGCATGACGCCTTCGACGTGCGCACTGCGCTTGCTCTTGAGAGATGACTTGACGTACACGCTCTCGAGTGTTAAAGTAGTCGCGTCGTTTCGAGCTTAGTTCGGTCTTAGTTCGGCCGTAGTTCGAGCTAGTTCGGCCATAGTAAAGCTCGCACTGACCGACTTTGAACTGAACTAGACTTGACAACGTCTCCCAGCCATTGCTATCAAGACGCTAGTTGCCACACCCGAGCCACTGCTCTTCGACAACGTCGCACGGCAAACCAGAGTGGCGCAGGATCTGGGTCTTCCGCACTTCGATGTTCATCGAGTTGGGCGTACAGGCGATCACTTGCATGCGGTCGTTGTAGCACATCGCAGCGCGCATGGCTCCGTCAACACCAGTCGTGTTGCATGCGCGGTACAGGATGCCGCCGCAGACAGCGACGTTGACTTCACTTGGTCCTCCGAATGGTGTACCGACGCTGCCACTGCTTGCTGAACCAGACGAGCTTGACGACGACGATGACGGCCAATCGCCGTTGCCAGTCCTTCCAACGCACACGGTGGCGTTGAAGCGGTCGAGGATCTTCTGGGTCGGCGCACCGATGCCACCACTGCTGTCCACGCATGTAGCAGCGCCGCAAGTCGAAGTACAGGACCCTAGCACACCGTTGCAGCACACTGGCGCGTCGCCGAGGACGAAGTAAATGAGCTTCTGCAGTGGCGCAAAGCTCGGAACGCGCTCGAGACTCGGCGCCATGAGGATCTCGAGCCGTTCGAGGTTCTCAAGTGGCTCGAGTGATGGCAGTTCCTGGATCTTCACACCTGCTAGAGTCATGCTCTTGAGGTTCGACAGTCCTTTGAATGATGGTAGCGCTGTGAGTGAATGGTGATCGCCAAAGTGAATCGTCGTGAGCTGGGACATCTTGCTGAACATGTCGACTGGGAGACTCACGAGGTTCGTTGCGCCAGGCTTGCCTGCGATGTGGCTAGGACACGGTTCACTCTCACTATCAGTCTCACTACCATCGACTCACTGACACAACCAGGATGCTTGTATCACGTACATGAACTCGAGCGCTTGGAGCTCCTTGGTCCACAACGGCAGCGTTTCGATCAGCGTATAGACCAGCGTACTGTGTGTAGCGCACATACCGCATAAAGCATCGTGAGGGAACTGCTCAGTCACGACAGACCAACTAAGGTTTCCCTCGTGATAGACCTACATGTGACTCAGCTGCGTGCACTGCCGCAGCTCCTCAGGTAGCTCTGTGAGCTCTCGGTTGATGACTTGCAACACTTTGAGGTCCCCTGATCGAGCGAGCGCTTTGACTGTCGCTGTTGCATCTGGTGAATGGATCCACGCGTCGTACGTCTTTGGAGCTTTGTCCACATCGATGAGCGCGATGCAAGGGCACGAGTCGATGCTGATGATGCGATGTGCGTACGCGACGCACTCTGGGTATCGACTGCAAGCGTCGGAGGACAATACCGCAGCTGCATGCGCATACGCGACGACGCAGAATGCAAAGAGACCGAACGGGATGGCCATCCACCACGGTGCAGCGCTCTGGACTGCTGCTGGGACTCGCTCGCGAGAAAAGGGCGAGCGCCGCGCCAGGGCTTGCTCGATCTTCACTTCAATGACGCGCTTGAGACGGTAGCAGAACGAGAGGTTCATGCCAATGCGCAGCACAAAGTCGACTGCGTCCCAGATCCGCAGCGCGTTGAAGCTCAGCAAGAACGTCGTAACTTGCGCCGGGTCCGCCATGATGCGCGCTTGGCGCTCGAACGCACCGACAGGCACGAGCTCGAGGTTGATGCGAAAGAGCTCGCGATCGAATGCAAAGTTCGAGTAGCTGTGCACGAGGAGGATGATCGGTGCACCGACTGCCATGATCGTGTCAAACCTGAGTCGCATATGGCCATTCAGAGTGCAAACCGAAGCAGAGCATCAGCCACTTGCTATGACCATCGTAGCGTCCATCAAGTCGTACACTGTGTCGATGAGGACTTCGCCAAACGCCGAGATCCTCGGATGCGACAGGATCACAAAGACGCACGAGAGTGCGTTCAGCGCAACGAGGATCGCGTACGTGTACCCGAGCACATCTGGGAAACCGGCTTCGAGGATCTGGTACAGCGTGATTGTTTGAAAGACAAGGTCGACTGTCTTGAGCCAGAGGTTCTGCAGACACGGTCGCGGTGGCGATCATTACAAGTGCTTGTTAGTACTCAGGACCACTTCGTACCGCCTTGAAACGAGAGTGATAGCAAGGACGTACCCAGAGCTTGCGATGCGTGCCTTGGAAACCCGTGACGCTACTCCAGAACGACGGCACGCGACGCTCACTCGATCCTCTTCGGCGACGGAACACTCGACTGAGACTCGATACGCTCGCTCCTCTTGCAAACGTCTCGTTGCGCCAGATTGTCATCTTGAGGAGCGCGTACGCAAAGCCGATCAGAACAGCGCCAAGTCCAAAGACCGACGCGACAAACAGCGCTGGCGACGGATCGATGAGGAGCCAAAACGCGCCGTCGTCAAAGTCGGCTGTACCCATGAGGTAGTTTGCAGTCTCGTTTGGCGCCGAGTTGAGCGCGATGAGCCACGTTGTCCAGACTGCTGAGACGAGCACAACGACCAAGAGCGGTGGACCGAGCAGTCCAAACGTTTCAACGAACGTCAAGGGTCCAGTCTTGGTAGTCCACTCTTTGTTACGCACGGTAGATGCTGCTCGTGAGATGCGAGGACCGCGTGCACGTAGCTGTGAGTTGGCAGGCATGACTGCAATGACTGTCGCACGCTGCGGTCGCAGGAACGAGTCGATCAGCTCGCTCCATGAAGGCTGGTGCTGTACTGCGCTGACACTATCGCGCGACGGCTTGACAACAGCAGTACGCGTTGGAACTACTCGAGGGCTCATCGATGCGCTTGCGCCTCGCGTGTGTGTGCGCTTGCGTTGACTTGTGCTTTTGCGGGGCTAGCTAATGCGCATGATCGTCCTGCATTCGCTAACGCGACTTGACTTGTTAACACGTAGTCAACTCTATAAAAAGTGGTTACGTATAGTAACGACTCCTTTACCGGTACTATACCCATAATATCCGTAGTCTCATTGTATACCGTATAAGAGGCTCCTATACAGTATAGTATGTACCATATAGGAGGCGATTATACGTATATTGTACACTGTATAGGAGTGTACAGGAGCCTTCTATACGTGTATAATCGCGCAAAGACCTCGCAAGACCTCGCAAAGACCTCCACCAACACGGCTAAACGAGGAAGCACTTGAGCGCGAGAGGACGGGCATTGCTCAAGCTCTCTCACTTGGGCTTCCGCGCGCACCCAACGACCGAATGTCGATCCTTTGCGGACGAGGTCCTGAGTGCGTCACACTGTCAGCAAGT
>JAASFN010000660.1:0-15818 GCA_023333795.1 Globisporangium rhizosaccharum | reverse complement strand
TGAAGCACTACTTGAGATCGAGCGTCTCGCATGGACGCAGCGTCCAGTAGCTCGCTCGCTTGAAGTCTAGTCTGTTGGCTTGCTTGGAGTGGCTGCATGTGTGTGTATGTGATGGGTGGCCGCAAGTGTTCGGAGTCGTCGTTGCTGGGCCGGCTATATAGCTCGTGGCTCGCGGCCCGCAAGAGACAGACGACCGACCGACAACAACAGCGTTCGCGCCTGCTCGAACGCGCTCAAGGTCGACATTGGCGAACACAAGCAAGAGAAGAGCAAGTGAGAGAGTTTGCAGAACGCGCATGTGTGGTTTTCGTGCTCGTCCAGGCGCCACTGCCAGTCACGAGCAAGCAAGCGAGCTGTGCATGCTCATGGGCTGGTGAGTGAGAGCGAGAGCGAGAGCAAGAGGCGCGTAGAGAGAGAGCGCGCGCTCCAAGTGCTTTGAGCAAGACGTCGCCGTCGCGAAGCAAGTCATGTTGGGCTGGCTCGTTTTTGTGTCTGAGAGACTTTTTGCAGCTGGTTTTTCGTATGAGAGACCTTTTACTCGCGAACGTGATACCTCGCCACTTCTCCGCCAGCGCTTGCCATCCAAACCACAGACAAACACCTCTCAAGCGTAATATCTCAAGTTGAACTAAAACGTCACTCTGCGCTAAAGACCCGCGGCTCGCTCGTCCTCGACTCTCATACTCGTCACCACCACCGCCTCCACACACACCACTCGCGCAACAAGCAGCAGCAGCAGCACTTGCGAACTCGCCGCCACGCGCACACACCAGCTCCAGCTCCAACACCTTCTCCTCCAACACCTCCTTCTGCAAGCATGAGCTCTGTCGCCACTGCTGCTCTGCGCCGCGCACCCACGGCCGCTAAGCGCACTGCTGCTGCATTCCAGCAGCGCGCTGTGGGCACGACGTCCCAGCAGGTATGTACTTGCTCGCTTGTGTATCTGTGTGTGAGCGCATATATCGCAGCTGCAGTGCTTCTAGTGCTGCGATACGACTATGTAGCCCATACACACTCGATGCATTGCTTGCTACGCGTGACACGACGTACTGACGCCTGTACGTCGACTGTCTCTGTTGTCTGTATCCATCCATCCATCCATCCATCCATCCATTGATTGACGTGATGCAGTTCATGGACCGTGAAGACAAGTTTGGTGCGCACAACTACCACCCGCTGCCAGTGGTGCTCAAAGAAGCCAAGGGCTGCAAGGTCTGGGACGTCGAAGGCAAGGAGTACTACGACTTTTTGAGCGCGTACTCGGCTGTGAACCAGGGCCACTGCCACCCAAAGATCCTCGATGCGCTCGTGAGCCAAGCGTCGACGCTCGCACTCACGTCACGTGCGTTCTACAACAACGTCCTCGGCGAGTACGAAGAGTTTGTGACCAAGTTCTTTGGCTACGACCGCGTGCTGCCAATGAACACGGGCGTCGAAGGCGGTGAGACGGCGATCAAGCTCGCGCGTCGCTGGGCGTACGACGTCAAGGGCGTTCCAGAGAACAAAGCGCGCGTGATCTTTGCCAAGAACAACTTCTGGGGTCGCACGATGAGCGCGATCTCGTCGTCGAACGACAAGGACGCGTTCGGCGGCTTTGGTCCGTTCATGCCGGGCTTTGACAGCGTCCCATTCAACGACGCTGCGGCGCTTGAAGCGGTGTTTGAGCGCGATGCAAAGCACATTGCAGCGTTCATGGTCGAGCCGATCCAGGGCGAAGCCGGTGTTGTTGTCCCTGACGACGGCTACCTCAAGCGCGTGCGTGAGCTCTGTGACAAGCACAACGTGCTCTGGATCGCCGACGAAGTCCAGACCGGTCTTGCCCGCACTGGCAAGATGCTCGCAGTCGACTACGAAGACGTGAAGCCGGACATCTTGATCCTCGGCAAAGCGCTGTCTGGTGGCATGTACCCGGTCTCGGCCGTGCTCTCGAGCGACGAAGTCATGCTCACGATCAAGCCAGGTCAGCACGGCTCGACGTACGGCGGCAACCCGCTCGGGTGCAAGGTCGCGATGGCGGCGCTGAACGTCCTCGTTGATGAGAAGATGGCCGAGAACGCGTTTACGCTCGGGAACCGCTTCCGTGCCGAGATGAAGAAGATGGAGGCCGAGTCGAGCGTGCTCCAGAGCGTGCGCGGCCGTGGTCTCTTGAACGCTGTTGTGATCGCTGAGCGTCCGAACCAGCCGAACGCGTGGGAGATCTGCTTGAACCTGCGCGACAAGGGCTTGCTCGCAAAGCCGACGCACGGCAACATCATTCGCCTCGCACCGCCACTCTGCATGACGGAAGCGCAGATGGACGAATGCACGGACATTCTCAAGCAGGCACTGCGCGAGGCCGAGCCATAGAGAGAACGCGAGTCAGAGCGAGTGTTGAGTATGAGCGACAGCAGCAAGGCTCGCGGGACCACCGCATACGCTGCTGCTGCTGCTGTCCTAGATCCATGAAAGTAGACTGAGCAGACGTCTTCGACGCTGCATTGGGGCAAATGCATCCTAGTGCGTCTCTCCCTCACTTGCTACATGCGCTCTTGGACAATCGACTGCTACTACCAGTGCTGATGAGGTCATGAGCAATCTCTCCATGGTCCTACAGCCACATGCACAGTGTTGATAGTAGGATGGTGATCCAGAACGCAGTCTAGCGCAAGTACATCCATACACCAACGACTAAGGCTGTCGGTATGTCGTGTTCGCCTCCTTGGCTCTTCCTATCTCCCTAGGACCTATTACGTACGCTACTCACTCTCGCTATCTCCTGAGTCTCCACTCTCTTATGACTATGCGTGTGCGCTGTTCACTGCTGTGAAGTGGTCGCGCGGCGGATTCATCTTCTGGATCTTCACGTCCGGGTCTTTCCGGAGCGCACTACACCGTCAACACACGCACAACACTGTGAGCAACCAGTCCAACCAAGACACGCGCTCGCTCATCATCACTAACACACATTCACACACACTGAGGACGTACCTGAGGTCGTTCGGGGTGACAAAGATGAACTGCTTCTTCCCGTCTTTCTTCGCGGCGTCGACGAGGAGCTGGATCGTCATGTCGCGGTTCACCGAGTCCATGAACACATCAAACTCGTCCATGACGCGGAATGGGCACTCAATGCTCTCACCAAGCGCGAGCAAGAGCGACACTTGCGTGTACGACCGCTCGCCGCCCGAGAGCTCTTTCATATCTGTGACTTGCGACGCGCGCGAGCGACCTTGCTCGTTCTGGAGCACGGCGATCTCGAGACGCTGGTCGTCGTGGCGGAACTTGAGCTTCCCAGCAAAGTTGTTGAGGTTCATGAACTGATTGAACTCGACCGATGTCCGGTGCGCAATCTCCTTGCGGAGGATCTGCCACACCGCCTTGCGCTCTTCGAGCATTGACCGAATGCGCGTGAGGTTCTCCGCAAACTTGTCAAACGTCGCGCGCTTCGTCTCAAACTTGAGCCGCTTCTCCTCTTTGTCCATCTCGAGCTCGTCCAAGTCCATGCCTTCAAAGCGCGAGCGCTCTTTCTCAATCTTGCGCTTGATGTCGGTCAAGCGCTTGCCATAGTAGTCGCGCGACTCGGTCACGTCAATGCGCTCGTCGCTGCCGCAGTGCCGCTTTGCTTTTTCACTCAGCTCTTCGCACTCGTCGCGCATCGCAGCGAGTTCGTTCGCCCACTGCGCGACAAAGTCACTCACTGCTGCGGCTTCGCGCTCGTACCGGAGCTCTTGGACTTTCATCTCACTCAAGTGCTTGTACAGTCCGTCGACGTCGGCTTGCAAGTCCGCGAGGTCCTGCGCGATCACGCCTTCTTCATTACTGAGGTCTTCGAGCTCTTGAAGCATGCCTTCCAAGTCCGGATTGAACTTGGACAGTAGCTCATTCAGCTCTTGCTCGCGCGCGCGGTAGCTCTCGAGCTCGCGGTGGACATCAGCGACTTCGTCTTCCAATACGGACGTATCGAGCGTGTGCTGCTGCGCGTCGTCCGAGAGCTCGTCTTCGAGGTTCCGGAGCTGCACGCGGCACTGGTTCACTTTGTGCGTCAAGCGGTTCACGAGATCATTGCGCTGTGCGATCGCGCGCTTGACGTCTTCGCGCTCGTGCCGCAAGCTCGACTCGTCGCGCCGCAGGACATCAACTGTACCGCGGACGTACTCGAGCTTCTGTTCGAGCTCGCGGATCTCGCCGTCCACGTCTTGACAGATGATCGAGCTCCGGCGACTGCCTTTGTTGGCAATGTACGCCAAGTTGCCGCCGCGGACAACAAACTTGTCGCCGCTTGGGACAAACACCTCGGAGACGAACCGCGCCATGCGAAAGCTCCCGCTCGAGCCGCGCAAGACGTTCTCCTCTGCGCTCTCGCGGTCATTAAACAGCAGCTTGCTCTCGGTGCTGCAGACGTCAATGAGCGCATTGAAGACTTCGTCGTTTGAGACTTCGAGGATGTTGCAGATCGCGTGGGCATCGAGCGGACTGTCAGCGAGCCGCAAGTTCCCGTACCGACGCCCACTACGCTTTGCAATGATGATCGTCGCTTGGTTCGGTGGACACTTGATCCGGCGCTTGAGGTCATCGAGCAGCGCTTTGTCGCGGCCGTCGACCACGAGGTAGCTCTGGAGCGTGCCTTTCAACGCCACTTCGATCGCAACGGCCAAGTGCATGAACTTCTCCGGGAGCTTCACGTGCATCCCAAGCGGTCCAATCGGCGGCGCAGCGAACCGATGGAGGTTATCTTGAATGAGCTGCTGGAGCTGCGGGATCTTGTGGCCAAAGACTGCGAGCGAGTCGCGCTTCTGGCCGCGCAAGCTACTGATGCGGCCTTGGACACGTGCGACTTCGCTCTCAGCGTCGCGGAGCTGCCGCACGCAGTTGTCGTAGCGCGCTTCCAAGTCGTCGAGCGCATTGCTATGGCCACTATGGCCATGGCTATGCTGCTCCTTTGCTGCTGCGAGCTCATCACTTAACTGCGCCAGTTCGCGCTGCTTGTGCTCGACGCGCGCACGCATGTCGTCGTTCCGCTCCATGCGCGTGCGGACCATCGCTTCGTGGTTCCGCCGCTTCTGCTCCATGTCGCGCTGCAGGCGTTGGATACGCTGCTGCGCGCGGTCTTTCTGGCCACTCAGCTGCTTCAGCTCGGCTTTGTACGCATGGAGTGGTCGGCGCGCTTCGCGGATCCGGTTCTTTGCAACTTCCTTTTGCTTCTGGTTCGCTCGTGCGCGCTCGTTCAGCGCTTCCAGTGCGTCGTTCTTGTGCTTTTGCTTGAGCTCGAGGTTCCGCACAGTCGCAGCGACTTCAGTGAACTTGTCGCGGATCGCCGCTTCGTCGCGCTGCTTGATCCGCATCTTCTTGGCGACTTTCTCGGCTTCGAGCTCCTTCTCGCGCACGAATGACCACGCGAGCTCCTTCTTCAGCTGCGTGAACTCGGCTTCGAGCTTCCCGATCTACAGAACGAGAGGCGTGGTAGATATCCAGGCAGTGTCAGTCCTAGCGTCCTCAATGGATCAGCAGTCTGGCGCAAGATGGCCGAGTCGGCAAGTGGCCATCTAAGACGTACGCTCTGCGCTTCTTCCCAGCGCTGCTCAGCTTCTTCCATGAGCTCTTGGAGCGTTGCGATCTTTGTCTTCTCGCGCTTGAGCGTCGAGTCCGAGATCGCGCGCGTCTCTTCGTCGATCTTCGAGTACGTCGTGCGCATCTTGTACAAGTCGGTGGACTGGAGGAAGAACTTGTACTTGTCGCTCGGGTTGCCTTTCAAGAAGAGCTTGGCGTTCTCTTGGTCCAAGATCGCACACGGGTTCTCGGTCTAGACTCACCAGTGCCATCGCCACCCCAGTCAAAGAGGTAAAGGTCGTTAGCCTGTGAGCGAGCCATCACTGATCGTATTGCGTCAGATAGGACAAGGACGAAGACGTACTTGGATGTTCAAGTGGTCGAGCATGGCTTCCAAGTCGGCTTTCTGCTTCGTCACCATCACGTTGTGCTCGTTCTTGAGTCGGTACTCCGCTGAGCCATCTCTATCAGCCGCATACACAGAGTAGTGTCAGGTTGTCGGTCCTACGATCGCGTCCTAATGCGTCAGTGAAAGGCACAAGGCGGTGACGCGTCGTCGCACCTCCGGATGAGCCGCTCAACAATGATCTTCTTCCCAAACTCATCTGGACGGAACGCATCGCTGCCCTTTGCTAGTACAGCGTCCCAGCCACACAGCCACACAGATAGGACAGTGTCAGGTCGCGGCATTCAAGCGCTTGCGAGTCCGAGAGAGCGAGAGAGCAAGGGACGCACCACCGGCGTTCCGGAGTGTAATGCGCACGAGCGCGTTGCCGTCGTGGCCGTGGCGAATGAGGTTCTTGATGCTCTTGCCGCGGTGCGTACTGCGCGCACTCGCACCCAAGCAGATCTGTGTGTCCATCACTCCGTTAGTCACGCCGTCAGTCGCTACTGCTGCACCCGGACGCTCGGACGCACCTGGATCGCAGCAATGATCGCGCTCTTGCCGCTGCCATTCTCGCCCGTGATGAAGTTGATGTGCGGCGACAGCGCCACGCGCATGCGCCGGTGGCACATGAAGTTCTCGCAGTAGATCTCTTCGATGATGCCCATTTCGCTCTCCTTTGCGTTCGCGTCGTGTGCTGCTGATGGCGCATCAATCGCTTGGCTGTTGCTACTAACAACAGCAGCAACTGCGCTGTCGGTCCGACGGCGTTTGCTCGATGACCTGCGCTGCGAGCTGTTGCTGCTGCTCGCTTTCTTGCGCTTGCTCTTGCTTCGTGGTGCACTCGTGCCATCGTCGCCACTGTAGTCGTCGTCATCGCCGCTATGATGTGCAATGACGTCGTTGTCGTTGTCCTCGTCGTCGTCCGTCACAGTCGCATCACCATCGTCGTCGTCGTCACGCAGCGCTTCTTCACGCTGTGTCATGCGCTTTCGACGGCTCTGGCTGCTGCTCGGATCTGCGCTGTCGTCGTCCGAGCCGCGACGTCTGCGCGATCCACCAGCACTCAATGTGCTCGTCGCTGTCGCGGAGCGCGGTCGGCTGTGCTCATTCGCTGCCATGCTGATGCGCTCACCACCTCACGAGCTCACGAGCAGCTCCACCACTCTTCGTTATCGACGTTGTTGTTGTCAGTCTTCTCGACCAGAGTCCCTCGCTTTTGTCTCTATTACTCTTCCAAGTTTAAAATGGCTACCATGGTGCTTTCCCGCGCAAAATGTGTTATTGTTTTGTCACTTTGATTTTAGTACTATTACTAAACAACCCGGATAGTGACAAAATCAAGGTGCAACATGAGCATCCCTGAACTCTCTGATCAAGACCGAGTGCTCCAGGCATCTCCAGCTCTCATCAGCTTGACTCGAGAGTATGAGAGCATGAGAGCAAGCAGCCGATGGCAGACACTCGAGATGTATGGTCAGCTAGTCAAGCCGGCTGTAGCTTCTCAATTGAATGGATTAATCTATATGGGAAGTCGTGTGGGAGGCACGAGCGATGCGACTCGCTCGCTCGAAGGCTAACATAGCGCATGTGCTTAAGAGCTCTTCTTCTTCTTCTTCTTGTCGTTCACAAAGAGCCATGGCGATGTGCGTCACAGGATAAAGTACTCGAGTAGCTGCACATCGTCTGGCTGCCAAAAGCTCTCGCTGCACTTGTGCGCGGTCTGCAGCGGACTTGCGCAGCCTGGGAGTACGCTCGACGTGACATCGACAACGTTGCACTCTGGATCCGTCGTCGTGCGTGGTGACCTGAACGCGATCTCTGCGTCTCTGAGCTCGAGCTGAAGGACGCTGCTCGATCGACTGCGATAGTCGGTTCGTTTGACTGTGTCGATCGCGTCGCGATGCTGCAGTTTGCGCGGACGCTCGCTCACGCTCTCACACTCGGATCGATCAAACATGTGTGCAAACGCTCGAAGTCGATCCGAGCGAATGGGCGGTGTTGCAGCGACACTCGCGGCCGAATCATGACATGGTGCCGAGCCATGACATGGTCGATGATAGCTGTGGCGGCGCTCCAGAACCGGACTGGGACGTGCACGCGTGAGCTTTCTCGTCTTGCCGCTGCTGCTGTTGGTGCTGTTGGTAGTGCTGTCGAGCATCTTGATATGGCGAGCTGATGGACAAGCTGCTGACGCTTCGACTTGCTGTCGCTCAGCCAAGCGCTTCTGAGCGCGGTCTTGTCGGTACTTCATGTCGCTGCGCTTCTTCGTGCGGTTCTGCTGACTGCGGTGGAACTCGCAGAGGAGCAAGAGCGACCCGTTTGGCTTCACAACGCGCGCGTTCGTGCATCGGCCAGTCTTGTAGCGACAGCGCGTCGACTCGGACTGCGGTTCGACTGCACTGGTAGCAACAGCAGCAGGTGCTGTCATGGCGCTTCCAGTCTTTGGTGCAGTCGTGAACTGGAGTCGCGCAGATGCTGGAGAGTTCGACTCGAGCTGCTGTTGCTGTTCACGAGCGTTGTCTCGCTGCTGGAAGAATGCGTTCGCACTGACGTTGTAGACCATTCTCGTAGTGTTGGTAGCACGCTCGCAGTCGTGGACGTCACACTTGCTCAAGCAGAAGACGAGGAGGAAGCGTGTGTGACGCAGATGGCGAATTACAGACTGGTGGCAACGCAACAAGCGGTGGTGTGCACCGCCGCCGCATTGGCATCCCAGGACGTCTCTGGGTCTCAGACAGCCCTCTGGCGGACAAGTCGAGGCAAGTGCGATCGCACTGCGGGATCTGGACGCTGCCGTGCGATACTGCTGTTTTGGTACTGGACTTGCTGCTACTGGTAGCACTTGCAATGCAAGTGGGCGAGACCTGCGATCCATGCGCGCACGGAACAATAGCCGCCGCCACCATGCGCGCTAAGATGCCTACATCATGGTTGGATGGGTTGCATGGTTGCATGCGCGCATGTCAAGTGTCAAATGTGTGCCCGACGTCGACGGAACAGCCGCCCTCCATTTAGCTCGCCTGTTTCGCTATTTTTTGCGTCATGCACATTGCTCTTACCTGTTCATTCAAGGCAAGACCGAGCGCGTGAATGCGACGGAGGAGGAGAGCCTAGCGAGCATGGCGAACTCAAAATGGTGCTGCAGAGTCTCAGCCCTCGACACGGCAAAGCGGAGCTGGTGATTGAGAGATCGATCAATCGGCGATCGTCATGTGGGTGCGTGGCACGGTTGCCGTCAGAGGCGCACAGGATGTCGAGCTATTTGCGCCGGACGACGAAACGAGGAGGTCAAGGCACCAAGCTGCTGTCGCGCAGCGCAACAGCGTGGTCGTCGTACGTGAGCGAGCATTTGATGGCTTGGCGCACAGAGCTCTTGTGTACTGAGCTAGGCTCCAACGCATACTTCCCGGTGGTGCTAGTCCTTTGGTGTCACTAGCTCTCGCAACATCTCGCTACACGGGTGGAAAGAAGAGCTCGGTCTTGAAGTGCCGTCCTGTCTTCTGTGTCTTGATTGCGCCGACTGGCGGTGTTGGCTTTGCGCTATGCTTTCGACTTGCGCCAGTGTTGCTGACCACGACTCCAGTGTACAGCGAGTCGGCTGCACCAGGTGTGCGGATCGCATGGACAATGTTCTCGACTCTGCTACTCCTCATCGCATCTGTCTGGAGTTCCGTCGAGTGGCGCTGGAGCCGCAACTTTGTGTTTTGTTTCGCCCGCGTCGCCCGCAAGATCGCTGCCGTTTGCTGCTGTTCTTGCGTCCTCAGGTTTTGCATCACTTCACTCGCAACCAACTTTGCGCCTTCTGGTCCGACTGAGAGCGCGCCTTGAGGCGACCCGATGCGGAGTACGCGCGCGATGTCATTCGTGAGGAGTCGATACGACGGCTTTGGCGCTGAATAGCGCTCAGACACTTGTGTTGCAGGAGTTGCGGACGTCAGTAACGCTGTTGCTGATGGCGTTGCACGAGCAGATCCACGAGGTCGCGAAGGTGGTGAAGGATAGACGATCGCCTTTGGTTTGACGAACTGGTGCTGGATGACGAGACTGGATCCGTGACTGCGCTTTGGAACCGCGCCTGCGGAGCGCTGATTCCGACTCAAGTGAGCGTGGTGTGACGAGCCATGAGCTGATCTGAGCAGAGCTTGCGACCGGAAGTCGTCGATGAGCTTGTCTTCTTGATAGGCAGATGGGAGGAACTGGTATACCAAGCAGTCAGCATCAGGAGTGAGTCCATTCGTTCACAGTATGAGCAAGCAAATCGCCGATGGATCAGCACGAACATCTACCAACGTACCTGGACACAGAATGCACAGACGTCCAACGGAAGGTGCTGGTTGCCTTCGAGCTCGCGCTGCCTTGCCAGTTCGTTCAAGAAGAGTTCGAGACCTTGACGAATCTCTGCTTCTGACGAAGGCGACGCACGCTCAAGGAGCATTCGACGTGCACGCAAGACATCCTAGACATCGCATGCACCACAACGAAAGCAAGGGCGATGCAAAGCGATCAGCGCGCAACCATACAGCACATGCACACGCTCAAGCGCACGCACCGAGGCGGCGACGTTGTCTCGAAACCCAGAGCCATACCACTGGTGGCACAGCGAACAGAGCCGACCGCTGCGCACATGCGAAGCACACCGTTGGCTGTACGAGTCAGTACGCCAGCCAATACATCCACAAAACACTGAATGCATACAAGGACGTACGCGCGCTGTCGACTCCTGTCCATTGCGACCGAGAGCGATGCAAAGCGACTTCTCGAGTCCTTTTGTCTATATAAATGAACGAACCAGCGAACTTGTGCACGCTCGGTAGAGCTTCACCTGGTGCTGGTGCTGGTGCCTCCAGTGAAGGAGGTACAGTAGCAGTCATCCTCCGAGTAAGACATACAGCCAAGACAGGGCAAGATCGATCAGAAGAGCGACGTGTTGGTGGTGGGTATGTGCAAGCGTGCTCGTGTGTCAGAGCAACCTAGTAGCATGCCTGCGACGCGAATGCTCGCGCCATGCGCGTGCGGCACGCAGCAGCGTGTTAGAACCGATCGTTGTTGCTCTGCGCGACGACGACGTGCCCTTTCTCGAGCAGCTGGATGTCCTTCTCAAGTTGCGTGAGCTCTTTCTCGAACGTCTCTTTTCGCCGCACTTTGCCGAGCGTATCGAACACAACGTTGTGGCAGAGCTTCTGGTACTTGGCGTTCACGTGGTCCCACTTGCTCTTGAGCGCGTTCACGAGCTCAACGCGCTCGCGCTCGTCCATGGGCTCGACTCGGCCGGTCTCTTCCTCCATGAAGTTCTTGTTCTGCCGCACAAACTCCTCGATCATCGTGTTCTCGCGCTCGATCTCGTCCTTGACCTGGTCGAGGTACTTGGGCACTTTGCCGTAGTCCTCTTTCTTGACGTACTGCGGCGGCTCGTGCTTTGCGCGCGCGCGGCTGCCAGGCACTGCGAGGATCGTCTCGACTGCGTTTGCAGTCACAAAGTTCTTGGCAGACTTGAGCCCCATGATCGGCTTCTCGTCGCGCTTCACAACGAGCGCCTTGGACGATCCGCCGTACGTGAACTTGCTCGCTGTTGGTAGTACGCACACATTCATCGATTCAGTATCACGCCGCTCTTGATCAGCCAGTCAATCGAACGCGACTGTCCGATCAGCAGCATGCACACCCAAGCAATCATGGACGTACGTTTCTTGCTCGGATCGACAGTAGTCGAGCAGCGCTCGCCCTTTCGAGTGAACTCTTTCGGATCGGGCTTCGCAGGCAGGCGACCGAACCCTCTCGCGCTGCTAGGCTTCTCCATGCGACCGACTTCACCGAGGTTCGAGCCAGTGAGCTTTGTCGTGCCATGTGCGCCGAATGAACTGCCGGTGGGCTCGACTTTTGGATCGTGCTTGGAGCGATAGCGCTCGGGCTTCACGGGCTGCACCACGACCTTCGGGATCAGGTTGTAGATACTCTCTTCGCGCTGCATCCTGGCGCTCTCTCGCGCACCTGTCGCTGATGTCGATGGTGATCAAGCACGCGCGGCTGGAGTGCTCAAGCTCTTCTTGCCTGACGACTCGCTTGACTTCGTGACTGCGCCAATGTGCTCGCGAAAGGTCGCGAGCACACAAAACAACTGCTCCGCCGATTTAAGCTTGGGTTGAGTATAGTGTCCGGCCGTCTATTTGAAGTGCGATAGTGACGCGGTTCTGCACACATCAAATTATATTTAGAATTATCGAACTATATATGTTGTTATTAGTGTTCGTGAAATTTGTTGCTGCTACATATAATGCATTGTATTGACCAACATGGTCCACTGAAAGTACATTTTGTTAATGACTAAAAGTACTTTCAGTTATATTATCTAGGGACCAAGCACTTGGCCAGTCAGGTTCTCATGAACACTCATGAACACTCTCGTGCTGACAACTCTCACAACTCTATGCATCATTTCGTACATTTTCTTGCTCACGCCGTGAAATGCTTCAACAATCAGTCGATCTCCCAGTGCACATCTCGATCTACGTCGACGACTTCGTCATCTTAACTCCAGACATAGGCTTCATGAAGCAAATCAAGCAGCAACTGGTGACGGGGTAGTATGTTGCCTTCGCCTAACTTTGTGTACTGTGTGCTTTGCGCGCAGCACCTCAGCACAAAGTCATTGTTTGAGTTCACGTTGACGCACTACACTGAAAGGCTGCCTTCTTACGTCGCATCCAAACGCTCAGTCGACACAACGTATGGCTCCATCCTTTGCCTGTTCGCAAAGAGATATGGATTCACTCACCGCACAGTAAGTTGTTCTTTGGTACGTATCAATTTGAACCTTGCACGCTTGTTCCACCCTTTGTGATTGATGTTCTGATACTCAAATTGTGACTGTTTATCGGATCACAGGAATCGAAAATTACTCTCGAACGACGAATTCAGCGTTGCGTTTCGAGCCAAGCATCGCGCCAAGACCCAGGCGATACAATCAACATCGACGAGACTGGCGTGTGCTATGACGCGTCACCGATGCGCACTCCCGCACAGCGAGGTGGATTGGCAAAGGTCTTCGGCCATAGTGCCCACTCTTCGCGCATGACAGCAGTTATCGGCGTCCGTGCAGACGGTACGTGTGCTGGCGAATGTGTATGTGTATGTGTATAGCGCATATGCTAAAGTCTTTGTGTACGTGGTTCGTAACAGGGAGGCAGGTACCAAAAGCAGTTCGATTTGCGAGGAGCCGAGAACGGGTCGATTAGAGAAGAGCTTGCAAACTACCCACCTGGTGCGTGCTGTGGGCTTTGTGTGCCGGTCTTCGAGCACCTACTGCAACTACTGACCAGAGAATTGCACTTGCGGCGCTCGCTAGGCCATTACTACACAACTCAAGCCAACGCGTGGATGGAGACGAAGGTGTGGGCACACTACTTGCGCGTCGTCGTCGCACCCGAGCTCGAAGGTCCGTCAGTCACGCAAGACGACAACCTTGACTGTCACATATCCGATCAAGCGCACAGCATCATAAGCGAGCTAAATGGGCTGTTGGAACCTCTTCCCCCAAATCAACTTCGCTGTGCCAGCCATTGGATGTTGGGGTGATTGGACCATTGAAAAAGAAGATGCGAGCGGTGTGGTTGCACGAAAAGCGAGCCACGACCGCCAAGAAGCGCAGAGCTATGGTAGAGAGGACGATCAAATCACGAGAGGAGTTGATCTCGGAGCAACAGTGAGATGCTTTGCCAAAGCTCTACCAGTCGCAACAGTCTAAAATGCACGACTGAGGTCTACTTCTGAGTTTTAAACTTGGATAGTTTTCCATTGGCCAGAAATCATGACGGATTTGTATGGGAGTAAACATTGATAGTGGGGACGGTTGATCCGTCGTCTGTATGTGACACCGTCAGTATGTATACACCATTGCTCTACATCACAGATCTGTTGACTCCTCAAACCCCATTTTCGAGCGTCTGCTCGATGAAAGCTGTGTTCGTGAATGCTGCCATGATGCAGGACGTCGTGGAGCCAGTTTCGGTACATACCAACTTCGACTGTGAAGAGCTGATCACGGAGCTTCTTGCTGAAGGTCGATGTTGAGAGATCGACCTAAAAGTAAACCTCCATCATCTCTTTCATATTCTATATGGTGTACATCAAGTCTTTTACCACATCGGAAACAGGAGACGCACAACTCGGCTCGCCCCCAGCAATCCACGCGACAGGCTGTGGTCTCTTGTATCCTGTTGTGCAACAACAACAAAACTATCGCCTCGCTGGTCGACCTCGAGCATCCTTCCTCCCCTCCATATTATAGGCTGTTATTGAGGCTTGTGCTTGATGAAAGCAAAGCAAGGGTAAGCGATTTCATTGTTGTGAGGGATAACAAAGAGGTGATTCAGTTGTGATACCGGAATTAATGTGCTCTTATCGCTGAATATAGATCGCATAGTTATTATAGGACCAGTACATCGTGCACAAACTATTGAGTAGACAGAAACAACCACGCACCACTTTTCAAGCGGGTACAGTGTTGATGAACTGCAGACCCTTGTTGCTGCACAAAAATGGACAAATTTAATGTCAAACTAGCTTAGATAAACGTGAATACAGCAAATGGAAGCGACTTATCGAAGCCGCTCTTCACAGCATCGACGACATCTTGTCCAAATCTTGATCACGAGCTTTCTTGGATCTATCACTCCAACGTCCAAGAGTTGATGTTGGCATTGGTGGCAGCGAACTCGGCGAAGAACTCAGCAGCGACACCAATTCGAATTCTTGACATATTTGATAGCTCAAATTTCAACAAATCGAATAAAATTTATTGCCGACTGGCATGTCCGCTCGGTCCATCACCAACGCATGGAACGGATACGAGTGACGCGAGCACGCGTGGCAAAGCTCTTCAGTCACTACTTCAGGTAGAACTCTGTCTGCTGCTAGCTGCAGGTAGCGCGATCGGCGCTCTGTGACCGTCGTGTTGCTTGTAAGATGGCCGCTCGATTGCGAGCTAGGAAGCGCTTGACTGCACTCTTGTAGGTCGAGAAGACGCTCTCGATTGGGCTGAGCATGGGCGAGTACGGACCTAGCTTGAGGATGGTCGCGCGTGGGAGCTCGGGGTCTTCAAGCACTTCGCTAACGCGCACGTGGCAAGGCACATTGTCCACGACGAGGAAGACGTCTTGCAGATCGCGAGTGGCTGTGATGTGGCGGAGCAAACGGGCGACGAACGCATTGCAGTCGTCCGCGGTAAACGAGCCAAAGCGAGACTCGGAGTAGGCAAGTTCATATTCAGATATACAAGCTATCACATGTATGTTCTTACCCTTGCTGGTCATGTTGTTGGCGACAGCACGATCACCAACCTTGCTTCACCCGTGCGAGCGAGTACACCAAAGGTTAAAGTTGGCCTCGTCCATATAGAGCGCCGTCTTTTCACTGCCGAGATGCGCATAGAGGTCGATGACGTACTGACGCCGCTTTTCTTTGTTGATCGTCGAGTTGCGTTGGTTGTTGTCTCGGTGCGTCTGCTTGATCGAGAAGCCAGCGCACGTGGTCGCGCGGGGCACTGTTATCTCTGGCGCGCTGACGCCGAACTCTTCGTCGATCAGCGCTGTCATGCCTGTGGTGAAGCGCCCTGGCGCAAGATCGGCCAGACACCCCGCGCACCACTCTCGTGGGCCATTGCTGCGCGGTAGGCGTAGACACCAACGGGTAAAGTGCCCACGCCGTGAAAGCGTCCATGATGGACCTCACATTGTGTATCCAGTTGACCAGCCCGAATCCGGCTTCCATGCACGTGGTGATGTAGATGGTCATGCAGAACATGTAGGATTCCCCATACAGACATACAAACATGCAAAGTCTCATACAATATGCAGTCATTCGATGTTGGCTCTGGCCGAACAGCGATCTCTCGGGCAGACAAGTGAAT
>JAASFN010000659.1:0-15819 GCA_023333795.1 Globisporangium rhizosaccharum | reverse complement strand
CACTGCGACAGACAAAGCACCACTCGAGAGTGAGCCGCAGCATCGGACGCCACGGGAGACTCGACCGGCGTCGCGACGACAGCTCATTCACCACGTTGCACGAGCGATGAACGACCACGTGCTCGCGTTTGTGGCGATGCGAGTTGCTAGCGCTGTGCTGTGTTAGTATCTCTGTTACCTAGATTGGTGGTCTATCAATCCGTCGTGTACTACGACATCGCGGTCTGACGCAATGAGCGTGGCGAGAGTGGACGATGACTCAGTGCTGCTGCTCGTTTCAACGCTGCAGCGCGGTGACTCCGTTGCGTGTGGTGCTGCTCGCTGACAATCACTTCGATTGTCCGCACGAGCTCGCTCTCGTTCCGGGTGATCCCGTGTGTCTTGGCGATCTGGAGCGCTGTCGTATACGCACGCAGAGCTTGCGCGTCGTCGCTCAAGTGCTCGAGCTCGACGCCCCAGTTGAAATGCGCTACGAGAGCGAGCTGCGCGTCGCTAGCACGTCCGTTAGAGTACATCAGTGCGACCGAGGACTTGGCGTGCTCAGCGGCAGCAGCGTGGCGCTTGAGCTGCGAGAGCACTGCGCAGAGATTGAGATGCGTCAGTGCAATCGCTTGTGTCGTTGTTGTCGCTGCTGTTATCTCTGTGTCGTCATCGTCATTAGCAGCGTGCCTCTGCGCTCGGAGCGCTGCTGCTTGCTTGACCTGGATCTTCAGCGCTTTCTCGAGGAACTCGAGCGCAGCGAGTGGCTTCGATGTCTCTCTATGCAAACACGCGAGGTTGTTGAGGCAGATAAGGCGGAGCTCAAGGCGGCGGCTCGTGTGCTCGATCTCGTCTTCATGCACGAGCGAACGCAAGTACCCCGTTCGCCGTGTGTGCTGCTCTGCTCTCGTCAGGAGCTCGCTGCAGACTGCGAGGTCGAGCGGTTGCTGCTGCAGCGCTTGCATCGCGACCGTGTTGCTCAGGAGCACAAACTCTTCACATCCGAGCTGGAACCGGCTGCTCGCGACGCCAAACAGGTCCTTGTGTTGGAACACGCGCTGCTCTGCAGCGTCGAGCAAGGTGCAGAGCTCTGTGAGCGACGCTGTCTCGCACTCTCGCACACGCGCTAGCGCTGTCGCAAGCTCGAGGATCGACTCGTGCTCTTCAAGCGTCATGACGGGCACGAGAGCTGGAGAGTGTGTCGAAGAGTTTGTGTGTAGAGGCGCTCGGTAGGTCCCGTGCGTCCTAGCGGCGAGCGAGCAGGCAGTGTTGAAAGCCATCCGACTTGGGCATCGCTGCATAGAGCAGAGTGACTGCGAGCGAGCAGCAGAAGATAAGAATTGGGTCTTATCTGCAGCGATCTAAAAACTAAGCTACTGCGAAGGTGCACTGACCTTGTGCTCATGACTTGGACGTGAGCACGAGCCAAGGGCAGTGCGCCTCTAGCTGCATTCGCGCTCACGACTGAGCGAGAGCTAGAGGAGATCGACTTCGCTTGCGATTGAAGAAGTGCGAATGGAGACGTCGCAGCAGCGCCTCCGTCTGCTTCATGACGTTGGGATCCGCCAAGGACGCTTCCAGAGGTACGTGCATTAGCTTGAGTCTGTAGCTGGAGACGCAGGCACGAGGACTGCAATCTCTTACACCCTGCACTGCTGTGGTGTCGACTGCAGCAAGTTCCGTGCGCGCCATGAGCCCAAGACACGCTTGACGAAGCGCGTGCAGCACGCTGTGCCGTGGGAGTCGCTCTTCATGCGCAAGTCTCGCGCCGAGAAGCGAGTGCGTTGCTTGCCATTGCTCTGTATAGTCTGAGCAACGACTGCGCGGCGATGGCTGACGCGCTTGCCACCTACTCTTGCACGCTATAGGACATTGTGCAGAAGCCATGGGAGTACCCGATGGCGGCGCAGAACCTCGCAGTCATTCTCATCCAGGTTCGTCAGCCACTTGCCAGAGCTAGGATGCATCATGCTTGGACTAACGCAAACACGCGCTGCTTGCTGCTGCGCTTTAGAAACGCGTCCGCGGCATGCTCTGCCGCCTCCGTGGGCAGCGCGCTGCGAAGCCGAGCGCTGTGCTCCGTCGACGGTCGTCTTCCTCGATTCTCTACATTCAGTCGCCCATGCAGCGCTTCGTTGCGTCTGGTCGCGGTCGGTACGGCGACGACGCTGCGTTCCGGAGCTTCACGGCGACGCGCCTCCAGGCGTGGTTCCGAATGGAGCGCTTGCACTGGGCGTACACGCTCGAGCGCTTCCCACTCTACCACATCGCAGCGCTGCAGATCCAGTATGCGTGGAAAGCGCACTGCCAGCACAAGCTGTTCACGTTCGAAGGCGACGCTAGTGGTCGCAGCAGCAAGCCTGTGCCACCGCGTCTGCGCGCTGCGCTCTGCATCCAAGCGACGTGGAAGAGCTACACGAACAAGCGCATCTACCGCTACTACCGCGACCTCATTACGTTCCAGAACGCCGGCGATCCCGCCATGATGCTCCGAGCGATCAACCCTGGCGAAGCCTCGCTCTTGGACGCGTCCATGGGAGCACACGTGCGCTTTCGGCTCGGCGGCATGGCGTTCCCGCCGACGATCTACTACAAGATCTTTACGCGCCGCGCCGTGTGCGACCTCAACGCATTCAGTCCAAAGGACTACACATTCGCGCGGCAAACGGCGCCGCGGAGCCATTCTAACCAGCAGACGCAGCACGCCAAGCGGAGCCAGTTCTTCATCCGCGTCGGCAACTCGTACTACCGCGCGCGGCAGGCACAGGAGGACACGCGGAACTGGTACAAGCGCATTGAGCACAATGGCTGGCGACCAGTGACTGCCAAAGTCGTGTCAGACGCCGTGAACGACCCTGTGGCGCAAGCGACTGCGACGAAGCTTGTCGCGAACTACCACTTCTCCAGGCTCGTGCGCAAGCAAGACATGGAGAAGCTCCGGCGCGCGAAGAAGCGTGCGTGGATGCACAAGCTCTACACGCAAGGGCTGCTCCATGAAGTCACGCCAGTGCACCACATTCAAGGAGCAGGCACCACAGATGACATTGACGACAGCGATGGCTGCGGCAATCCCAAACGTAGCGCAACACCTTTGCTCGACCCGGCGTCGATCTTTGACGTCGACTTTGCGAATGAACACTGGGAAGAGGACGCCGACGAGATGTTCGAGTGGGCCGCGGCGCTCGACTACGACGCGTACGTCGAGAGCTGGCAGCTCCTTGGGAAAACGGCGAACACGGACGACCGCCGGGATGACCCGCTCGTACACAGTAAGCTAGGTTGGTAGACGACGACTGCTGATCCACACTCATGCTCGACAGAGAGTCTCATGCAGACGTCAAGGAAGGAGGGAGTGGTTCGCTTGGGGTACATGGTTTCCTTATTAGAGGCGACTGACATGCACTACAGTACATACTGCGACTGTGCTCGCGCTCATAGTCGTCAATCGAAGATACATCGACGCAGCGGTCGGCACTGCTCGCGAACGGTGCAATGCGACTGCTGCAGACGTAGCAGTATCGCATTCCGCTTGCTTGCTTGCGGCTCGGTCGCACATGCGTCGATGCTGCGATGCGTGGCGTACATTGCCAGCTACTTGTACACGATACGTCACTGGACGCACAGTCCCAGGGCGTCGCTGCTGTCTCGCGAGCGCACGCTGCTCGATCCATGGGGCTCGTCGCGACTGCTACAACGCGGTCCACAATTCCATCCACACGCACGCACAGGCTCTTGGACGCACACGCACGCACTCGTGTGTCCACAGCGCTTCACGGCGAGTCACAGAGCAGCCGCAAGCCCTTCTTCGTCATCTCGTACGTGCTGAACATGACCGCGGCGTACGGCACGATGCGTGCGAGGTTCGGAACAGTGCCGCGGTAGAGCGCCATCACGCCCTCTTCACGCACGACTTTCTTAAAGCAGTCGCACATGCCGCGGTAGTACGCGCGCATCTGCTGCGGCTCGTGCGCGCGGCCGCCTGCGAGCACGCGCTGCGTCTGGAGACGCTTCTTCACAGTGTCGAACGGATACGCAACTGTCTGCGCAATCGCACCTGCGATCGAGCCGCAGACAAAGAAGTCGACCGCGTCGAGCTCGCGCTTGCCTTCGGGCCACCGGTACGCTGGCCACTGGTGCGTCAGCGCAGTCGCTTTGAGGTACTCGTAGCAGCCAAACTGCACGCCTTCGAACGGGATCGCACCCACGACTGCGGACCAGCCGCCACGGTAGAGTCCGCGAACGCCTTCAAGGCGCTGGATCAGCCGCACACCGTGCAAGACGCCGCGGATGTGCAGATGTGGCAACGTGTTTGCTGCTGTCTGGGTGATCATGCGCGTGCGCACGATCTCGAGCGGGTACGTGCTCATGGTCGCAACGAGCCCAGCAACGGAGCCGCACATTGCGCGCTCGAGGTTGCTCGGGTTCGCATCGAGGACATGGGACTGGAGCGAGTCAAAGAGGAAGAACTTTGCACCGGCGTACGGACCGAGGCGGCAGCAGCCAGCGATGTTCCCGCGCCAGAACGCGCGGAGCCCTTCCATGGAGTAGAGCTCTTTGACAGTGCGCACCATCGCAGATGACGCGGTCTTGGCTGCGGCAGGTGGTGCCTGGGCAGCTGATATTGACGCGCGGACGATCGCGCTCTTGGCTGTGCTGCGGATCATCGCAGCGCTGCTCGCTGATGGTGATCCTGACGCTGACGCAGCAGGGCCGTTGACTTGGATGATGATCTTGAGCACGTCGAGTGGCGACGTGCACGAGCGCGTGACGCAGCCTGCGACGACGCCAGCGACGACCGACTGGACGCCAGTCGTCGACGTTGAGACAGAGACAGAGGTCATTTGAGTCGTAGTCGTAGAGCTGATCTGGTACGAGGAGCTGCTGCTTGGGTCGTGGCGGTGCGAGCTCTGGCGATGCTGATGATGCTGGGATGGCGCGTCAGTTGTTGGTGATGGTGATGCAGATGGTCTAAGCGACGACGACGGAGCGGTCGCGAGCATTCAGCAGGTGGTGAAGGAAGTCGCGTGTGTGCGCTCAAGCAGGCAACTTTGACACTGACACTGACTGACGAGTGCACGCGTGAGCTTGGCGAGACGCGCATTGAAGAGGAGTTCACTACTGTCGTGCGGTGATGAGCGAAAGGCTCGTGCACCAGCACGAAAGTAAAGCGCAGCCATGTGCGTGAAGAGGCGTGCTTGCCGCAAGTAACTTGAAAATTGTATGCAAAGGCGAGATGACCTCGCGCGATCCGTTTGGCTTCAACGCGCAGATTTAAAATGTGCTCGAGTTGTTGTCGAATGATCGCGTCTTTTCGAAGAACAGAAAGTGGGAATGGGCGGCACTATGAGTTAAAGTATAGGCATTTTCCATGTCTATTTCGATGGGAGCACACATTTTAAAAGTGCCTCGATTGTCGTCGTGCAAAGCAGGTCGTTGAGCGGACATTAGTTGCTAGAGCAGAGCATACGTTGTACATTATATATGTACAACGCGAGACTACAGCGCAGTAGAGAATGCAAGAGCTAGAGAAATGCAAGAGCATGTTTGTGTTTGTGTTGAGGGACTTGCCGCGACTTGACAGCTCTAAATACAATGTCGATGTTTATAAGCAAATCCCATGGATTTTCATACTTTCGGGACGCCTCTGTTTATTCAAGTCAACAAATTCACACTTTCGGGGCGAAATCGAGCTATTTCGGAAAACGAGTTCTGTCTCGACTTGTAGAACGAAGCATCATCTCGCCAGTGGGGCATGTTCTCACGATTTGAAGCGCGACGGCTAGCGTTCACACACCTGCTCGAGTTGTTCATGTCGAGCAGGCTGCTGCCTGAGAGCACTCGAGCGCCAAGCTCTACGTGATATACGAGCTGCCGCGCTTTGCTCTCGCTAGCTTTTGCACACCGGCCACTCGTTGAGCCGTTGCCGCGCTGCTATGTTAAAATCTGCGAGTCGCTGTCGCGTCCAAGGTGTCCAAGGTGTCCAAGGTGTCCAAGGAGCTTTGGAGCTTTGGAGAGCATTTGGAGCGCTGCTGGTAAAGACAGGAACTTCAACGTCACGGCCATCACACACACCATGCTCATGCTTATGCTTATGCTTATGCTTATGCTCCTCATGCTTCATGCTCATACAAATCTCTTCAGGTCCCCTCAGTCCTCATACGACACTGCGCCACGACATTTGCAAGAGCTCGCTCCTGCGCACGCTCAAGATGGCTCGCCACTGTGCGTGAGCACGATGAGCAACGTCCCGACGCGTACAGGTGAGCGCTGCTGACGAGCAGGGTCACTGCTGCCGTCACGCACTTGCGCGAGGTGACTCCTCGCTCTTGTTCCTTGTCCTTGTATTGTCGGCCACCCGACGTAGTCCATCGGTCCTCAGTCCCTTTTCCATGACACTGCGAGCGGGCGTTGCGAAGAGAACGAGCTGGGCCTCAATGCGTCAATGTCATCGAGCATTGATTGCCTCGATGCGTCCATAAGAGCCCTCGATACCACGACTTCAGACGCCATGACGCATGTCATCACCATGTGGGCTCGCCAATGGCGCATACCTTCGTCTCAATTGATCCTGCCATTGCCATTGCCATTGTTCAGTGTGCGCCGTGTCGGTTTGATGCGATGGTCTCGTCACTCGTTGTAGCGCCATCACGATAGCAGCAGTGAGTGACTTCAGTGTGAGCGCTGCTCATACACACCTCGACGCGACCTCGAGACGTGCTCATTGGTCTGATGCAGCAATGACAGCAACGACCTCATGGTTGCAGCGGTGACCTCCGGTTAAGCGACGAAAGTTTCGCGTGCACGCTCATGCGAGTCTGGTTGGATCCTTTGCTGCCCAACGAGCAGGCTCGATCGATCTGTGTTGACTAGCATGACACAGCTCGATCAGTGATGTGTGCCGTATTTGTTTCACATATCCCTAAAATAGTGTTCATTTAGGATCTGTGCCGCGCTGTGATTGGTGGGATCTCACGTCATCCAGCAACTGCCGAGTTATTAGCAGAGGTGAAACACTCGCTAAAGTACGAGTCATATGCACAGCACTGCATCTACACAGGCTGAGTTATCTCTCGTAGGATACCAACATCGCTGTTGCGCAGGATCGCATTATACACAGAGCGCTAAAAGCTCGTTGAAGTGATCGCTTGACCTCGACGCGCATGTTGGAACACGGGTGAACACGTCGTGCGTGGCACTTGATACCTCGAGCTTGCTCGATCGAGCGGCCGGCCGTGCAAGCATCATGAGCGTCGTGTGCGTGTCCACCGCCACTCGCTCGCTCGCTCCTTGCGCTCGATTCCATCTTATCTGCCCACCTCACAATTCGTCTCACCACGCGCGGCGCAAGCAAGCAAGTCCCTCTTTCAGTCGACACGATGACGGCCGCCGCTCCAGTGCAGAAGACCGGCTTCCTGCGCAACATCGCCGGCACGGCGATCACGATCCCAGTCGCAGCGCTCGTGGCGTACTACACGGACCTGCAGCTGTACGCGCTCGTGATCTTTGGCGTCCAGTGGATCGGCGCGCTCGTCTACGCCGTGCCGTTCCAAGACGAGCACTACCTCGACGTCACGGGCTCGGCGACGTACGTCGGCGTCGCTGCGCTCGCGCTCTATCGCGCCGAGGACCCAACGTGGCGCAGTGTGCTCCTCACGGTCTTTGTCGCGCTCTGGGCCGTGCGCCTCGGTTACTTCCTCATCACGCGCATCGGCGAGCAGGGCTCAGACTCACGCTTTGAGCAGATCCGCGTGACGCCCGTGCGGTTCTTCTCGGTCTGGAACATCCAGGGTCTCTGGGTCTTCCTCACGCTCCTCCCGACGCTCCTCGCGCTCGTGCACGGGAACAAGGACACGGCCGTGACTGTCTACGACATTGTTGGCATTGCGCTCTGGGTCCTTGGCTTCTACCTCGAAGTCCTTGCGGACTATCAGAAGACGCAGTTCCGCCACAACCCGGCGAACAAGGGCAAGTTCATCCACACGGGTCTCTGGGCGTACTCGCGCCACCCGAACTACCTCGGCGAGATCCTCATCTGGATCGGTGTCTACGTCACGGCCGTGCACGTGCTCCCGACGACGCAGTACAAGGTCCTCGGCTTCCTCGGTCCGCTCTTCATCATCTTGTTGCTCTCGACTGTTTCGGGCATCCCTGTGCTCGAGAAGCAGGCGGACGAGCGCTGGGGCCACCTCCCAGAGTACCAGTCGTACAAGGCGCGCACGAGCCTCCTCTTGCTCTGGCCGACGAAGAAAGCAGCGACGCACTCGGGCGAGTACGCGCCGCTCGTGTCGAAGGCGTAAGCACTTGGTCAGTGTGTGCGTGTGCTGCTGTTGTTTTGTGACTCAATTTTGAGCGACGTTTTGCTTCGAGCAATACACGCTAATTCGTTTGACCGGTCTTCTTTTACCATAGTCTCCTGCGGAATTAGTATTATCTTCACTTCAGTATGCAACTGTCACATGCGTGTCAATGACGTCTTGATGTGCTGATGCTTGTCGACGAGACCTTCGAACACGGCCGAACAAACCGCACTTGGCGTCGTTGCCACTGCTGCTTCAGAGGACGCATTCAGCATATTGCGCGCTCGATCAACAAGCTCCTGCTCCTGCTCCAGTACCATGGACTTTGTCCGCAACATCGCAGGGCTGCTGCTCACGCTCCCGATCGCGTTTGTCGTCGCAACGGCTGCAAACTTGCAGCTCTACGCGGCGGTCTGCATTGGCGTGCAGTGGGTCAGCGCACTGCTCTATGCAATCCCAAAGCAAGACGAGCGCTACTTTGACCTCACGGGCTCAATCACGTTTGCTCTCGTGTCACTCCTTGCGCTCGTGCGCGAGAGAACGAGTGCTGGCAAGACGACACTCGAGTGGCGCAGCGTGCTGCTCACTGCGATGGTCTGGTTCTGGTGTGTGCGTCTCGGGTCCTTCCTGTATTTGCGCATTCGCGAAGCTGGCGAAGACACGCGGTTCAAGGACATTCGCGCGAACCCCGTGCGGTTCCTCTCGGTCTGGAGCATCCAAGGACTCTGGGTCTTCCTCACCGTCTTGCCCGTGCTCTTGAGCGTCGCGCACTCGACCAAGTCTGCAGCTGGTGTGCACCCACTCGATGTCGCTGGCACTGCGCTCTGGGTCATTGGCTATGCGCTCGAAGTCGCCGCAGACTACCAGAAGACGCAGTTCCGCCGCGACGCGCGCAACAAGGGCAAGTTCATCCAGTCGGGGCTCTGGAAGTACTCGCGCCACCCAAACTACTGCGGCGAGATCACGATGTGGGTCGGCATCTTCCTCGTCGCAGTGCACACGCTCCCGAGCAGTTTGTACCAGAGCTTGGCGGCGCTCAGCCCAGTGTTTGTGACGCTGCTGCTGACAAAGGTGTCGGGCATTCCGCTCTTGGAGAAGCAAGGCGACGAGCGCTGGGGCGACGTCAAGGCGTACCAAGAGTACAAGGCGCGCACGAGCTTGCTCTTGCTCTGGCCGACCAAGAAGTAGCAAGGACGCATGCACACAGTAGGAGGACAGCTATGCACATTGCACACAGTCACATCAAATAATGCACATGCACACACAGCAGTCGTGTGCGAGGTCTTGCTTGAGCATGGTGACTAGGACAGATCAACCGAGCAACAACGTGTCGATCTTATATCTGGCGTTCACTATGCCAAGCAAGAAATCATGTCCACACATATCCCTTATGACACGCACACATACAATTTGACAGTGTGACGATGGAGATGGAGGTGCGCGAAGAGCTCTTCTGCTCCGACGGCTTCGACTGCTACGCGTGGGCCGAGGAGGCGCTGATCGAGCGCAGCGGACGCGTGTCGGAGCTCACGCCGCTCGTGCCGCAGCTCGCGCTCCTCTCGCAGTCGCTCGCCAAGTCGATCCACGCCACGCTCCATCAGCTCGCGGTCTCGACGCCGCAGCTCCAGACCCAGCTCGATGCGCTCCAGAGCGCGACTGTGCCGCTGCAGCAGCAGCTCGACGCTGTCGTCGCGCACGTCGGTGGAGGGGACGACGCTGCTGCGCTTGCAAACAACGTCTCGTGGTCAACGTCGCACCGGAAGAAAGCGGAAGAGCGCGCGCTCGAACACCTCGTGACGCTTCACGACGCAAAGCAGCGGCTCCAAGCGTGCTCGCAAGCGCTCGTCGAAGCCGCCAAGTGGGAGAAGAACGTACGCGTGTGCTTTGCAGCAGTTGACGCGATCGCAGCGTCGCTCACGAGCAGCAGCAGCAGTAGCGCTGCATCTAGCGACGCCGATGACTCGGCGCAGTCGCTCGCCAGTCGCGTGCGCGAGATGCGCAAGAGCCTCGATGTCTTGAGCGACCTCCCAGGCGCTGCAGACCGTCACGCGACCATGCGATCGCTCTGTGCGCAGATCGAAGCGACGCTCACGCCAGCGCTGCTCGCGCTCGTGCGCGCCGATCACTTGGCAGTCGCGAGCGTCCAGCGCTGCCTCGCGATCTTTGCGAGCATCGACCGGTCCGACGTCGTGCGCAGTGCGTTCTGCCAAAGCCGACCGAGTCACGTCCACCGCATCTGGTACACCTACGACGATACTAGCGGAGCCGGCGACAGCAGCAGCAGCAGTGAGGCGCCGCAGGACTGGCACGCGTGGCTCGAGTCGTTCTACAGCCACGTCCTCGCAATGCTCACGCGCGAAGTTGAGCACGGCCGCGAGATCTTTGGTCATAGACGTGCCGAGCGCGTGCTTCTGGCACTGGTTCACTCGACGCTCGCAAGTCTCTCTTCGTCGTTTGAGACGCGGCTCGTGGCGCAGAGCACGCGCAGCAGTGGTGGCGTCGTCGCGATTGCATCGCTCGTGCGAGCGTTTGAGCAGTCGACTGTGTTTGTCCAGGAGCTCGCACAGCTCGTGCGCTCAGTGCGCGAGACGCAGAGCCTCGCAGTGCTCGATACAGAGGACTCTAGCGATGACGCTGACGAGGCTGGTACGGAGTCTGTTGCAAGAGCGATCCTCACGAGCGTCTTGGGTCCGTACGCACCGGTCTTTCGCGACTACGCGCGCTTTGCAGGCGACGCGCTTAGTGCCGAGCTCCAGGACCTCGCGCCATTGTTTGCGACGCCAGGACAAGCTGCGCGCTCCAAGGCTACGGACAATGGCAGTGACGACGACGACGACACGGATGGCGGCGTCTTTGCGGACGCGAGCGACGACAGCGGCGCGCTCGAAGTGTTTGCACAGCGACTCGAAGACGCGTCGCCGCTTGTCTGGACGCGCGTGGACGAGAGCGTGCGCCAGTGCGCAGCGTTCAGCGCCGGCGCAGCGTTCCCAGACGCAGTTGCTGGCGTCACAGCAGCAGTCACGCAGTTCACACAAACACTGCGCACATCTGTCCCAGCGATGCGAGCGTTTTGCAAGCTACCAGCATTAACTAGTACCACCAGCAGCAGCCGGCGTCTCGCTACGAACGAGTCTGCAGCAGCAGGATTTGGCGGTGCAGCAGCTCCAGACTGGAGCAAGTTCCACGCTGCGCTGGCGCTCTTGCGCGCGACTGGAGCGCTCGAGAGCGAGCTCTGCAGCATGGAGATTCGTGTTCGCGCGCGTGTGCAAGAGCAACTCAGTCAGTTTGCTATGACGGAGCGCGCAGGGTCGCCACGGAGTCGCAAGACGCACGACGAGCAGCAGTCGAGCGACTTGAGCGACCTGGCAGATCGCGCGACGATCGTTGCTGCAGTCGCCCGGACGTGGCTCCACGCAGACGCAGCAAAGACCAGCGCGTTCGTCGAGTTTCGCGAGACGTTTGACCGTGCGCACGCAGCGTTTAACGTGTCGACGCAGGCGCGAGCAGTGGTACGTCCTCGATCGCTCTGGGCTTGCACAGTCTTTCTGTGAAGGGGTTCGAACTGACTTTTATATTTGATATGTGCACTCACGCAGCTCTTTGAAGACGCGCAGCGCGCACTCGGTGCCTGGACGCGCGATGTCCAAGTGCTGACGTTTGATACAGTTTTTGCGCCGATCGCTCGGTTGCTCGAGCGCGTGCCAACGATGGAGGTGCTGTGCACTTTGCCTGTTTTCTCACTGGATGTGTGTGGACTGTCATAGCTGATATCCGATGTCTACTCTTTGTGTGATCTACCTGAACACAGAGCTGGATCAAGACCCCAGACGCAGCGCTCGGCGACTTGCCGTCGTTCAGCATGCTGCCGCAGGAGTACATCACAGCAGTCGCGGACTTGCTGCTGTCGCTCCTGCCGCAGCTCGAGCAGTTTGCTGAGAGCAGCAGTCTCGCCATGGCTGCCGTTGCGTCGCGTGGTGCGCACGATGCGTGCATCCTCACGCACTGGCGCCGTCTCGGTGCAACGCTGCGACTCACAGAGACAGAGGTCGACGCCTGCGTCCTGCTGTTCACACCTGACGCGGCAGTCGATAGCAATGGCGACAATGTCCCAGGCGATAGCGGGTCTGCCGCAAACGACTTTGTCGATCGCTGGACGAGCGCTGTCGCAAGTGGCGCACTCGCGGCGCTCTTGACTGCGCTGTGTGCGATCCCGGTGCTCTCGGACCTCGGTGCGCAGCAGCTCAGCGCCGACTTGAGCTACTTCCACAACGTCCTCAGCGCTGTGACGGGCGAGCCGAGTGCGCTCGTGGACGACGTGCGGTACGCGCTCACGCTCTCGCTCGATGGCCATGCGGCGCATGTCGCTGCTCTGCGTACCAAGCAAGCGGACAACGATGGCGATAGTGCGACGCGCGTGCTTGTGAAGCTCCACGAGTGGCTCGTTGACAAGCGCGCACGTGCGGGAGGCGCTGCTCCTGCACCGAGTTCGTTCTAAGCCAACGACGTAGAGACAGAGACAGAGAGAAGGACTGTGGCAATGACAGCGAACGACTGAGTGTGTCGGTCTATGATGGTGCTCATTCCTTCACTGGTGTCTTAGGCGTCGCTGTCGCTCTTTGTGAGCGACCCCGTGGAGCTCGACGCCGAGCGGAACGAGAAGAACCGGCGCTGCTTGAACAGCACGCGCCAGAGCTTCGTGTCCACAGACGCTTGCGACCGCGGTGGCGGCGCTGGTGCGGTCGTGTCTCTTGCCGCCTCTTGGCCACTCCGCGCGGCAGCACACGCGTCGATCTCGTCGCTCGCGAGGCGCATGTACGCGTCAGCGCTCAGTGGTTCATCCTCAGTAGCTGCGAGCTGCTGAATCGCTTGCTGCGCGTCGCCAGTCGTCGAGACAAACGATGGACGCTCAGCGTCGTCCTCATCGTCGTCGTTCTGCGGGAGCTCAGAGGCAAAGACGTCGCGGTCTTCGTCGTCTTTCGAGCTACTGCTCTTCCGCTCACTACTACTACGACTGTGTGCCTGCGGACGCTCGATCCGATCCGCCAGCGAGTACGCGTACGCAGCAGGCGGCACGCGCCGACGCCGCGACACTGCAGCGACTTGGTCATTGTACGCTGCTGCAAACGCACAGTGCGTTGCCAACCGCTCCCTGCTCCACCGTACGTCGATTGCGACGCTGTCTTGGATCCACGGATGTGCCTGGACTTGCTCGAGCGTGAGGCTCTCGTCTGGGTCTTTCACGAGCAAGCGCGTGAGCAAGTCGCGTGCGGCGCGGCTGATCGTTGCGCCATCGTCTGGGAACACGAGTGGCTCGGTCAAGACGCGCTGGATCGTACAGTCGACCGAGCTGTCCGCACTGACTTTGAATGGGAACGCCGCGCAGAGCAGAACGTACATCGTGACGCCAAGCGCCCACGTATCGAGCTGCTGAGCTTCGCGCCACGTCGCGATGTGGTCGTCTTTGCGAGCGAGAGCGAACGGTGGGAGGAACTTGACATGATGCGGATCGTCCCAGAGGAACTGCTGCGTCTGCTGTCTGTGACGACTGCTCCGGGTGCGTGTAGCGAGCGAGAGGTCGCCAGTGGTCCACACTGCTGCGCGTCCAAAGTCTGCGAGCACGACGCGTGCGTCTGGCTCCAAGTCGCAGTAGAGCACGTGCTCAGGGCGCACTTCGCCGTGGATCACGCCGCGTGTGTGCAAGAAGCCGAGTCCAGCGACGACACTGGCGATCACACGACTCACCTCGCGTTCGTTGTAGACGTACTGGGGACTCGGACGTGGCGACGGTGCGTCAGTGACACTCGGACGCTGCTGCTGCTGGTCGAGCAAGCGGTTCATGACTTCACCACCACGTGCGAGCTCAAACGCAATCTCGAGCTGGCGAGGAGTGCGTAAGGACGCACGTCGTGATAGACTTTTGTGAGCGACTGTACGATTGTACAACTACTTATGCAGGTCACTGTATGCGGCAATGCATGGACGTACTGTTGTGCTGGTCGAGTAGACGCCGTAGAGCGTGAGCAAGTGCGGGTGCTCGCGGCACAACGAGAGCATGCGCACTTCGCGGCGCAAGCGACGGCGCGTGTCGTGTCGAGCGAGAAGGCGCTTGCGATAGACCTTGAGCGCCACGAGCTCGTGCGTCGTGCGATGGCGCGCAGTGTACATGCCTGGCAGCGGCTCCTTGTCGGTTGATGACATTCGTGTTGCGGCACTCGGCGAGCTCATGACAGAGCACGACATGCGCTCGACCATGAGCGGCCGCAGTTCGTCGTACACGTGTGCGCGCGTCTCGTGGAGCAGCACCGCGTCCGTGCAGCACGCCGCGCCAGCGCAGCGACCATACCACCACATGCCTCGGTCGTTGTCGTTGTCCTTGTCGACGAGGTCTGGATGCTTGTGTCTACAGGTGTAATATTCACAAACCAAACAGTGTGGCGTGGGTATTTGACTGCAACAAAGTATACAAATATGGTGTGGCGTGGGCATTCCAAATGCCCACGCCTACACAATATTGTGTGGTTTTGCCAAAATACGGTGATTTTTACTCTATTTATTCGAAAAGTGAGCATAAAAAATACAAGAGTGGTGGATCTATCACCATTTTTTTTTACAAATTTCGAATGTTTTTTGAAAATTTGAAATCCAGCCAGTTACATCGGATATTTTTTACTCTGCTTTTGTAAAAAAAGTGCATGCAGCATAAAAATAAGTGTTCGTGAATTGTTGCTGCTACATATTGCATTTTATTGACCATTTGGTCAATAAAATTCAAGCTTGTTTGCCTACGGGTGTAATATTTACAAACTCCCGTATCATTAACCGTGCCATGTGTGGCATGACACTATTCCTATATTCGCAATCTAGGCTCAAATTGCGTCTAGATTGTAAGATTGTTTTATAGTTATTCCGCCATCTAGACAAAATTATTGTCGTGCTCCGACAATAAATCGGTGCATATATGTGGTCCACATTTCCGAGAGTTCTTTTGTTTTGTAACATACAAAACGTTACAAAATGGTCACAAAACGTTTTCATGTTACAAAACGGTTACTAAAATATACTTGACAACGAAACTCAGAAAGTTACAAAATGGTTACTCGAATTTAAACTATAATACAAAATTATGCGAGATAGGCTCCTCTATTGCCGTGGTCTCCAAGGTGTGGAGGACTCTAGACACACTTGCTTTCAGTATACAGACTAGATGCCTCGATTTTGCTCGCTGTTGTCGTTGAGCGGATCGCTGCTGTCGCTGTGTGTGTAGATCGCTGCTGCTAGAGCTCGGATCATCAGCATCAAATGCAAAGTCTGGCGTCGAGGCGTCGCCAAGCATGGAAATGCTAGTCGGTGCGGTGTTCCAAGCAAACGCTCTTGAGCAAGACGTTTTCGGTACGATTGGAGATGCGACTGCACTTGTCTGTAGGTCTCCCACGTACTCGGCCACAAGGGCTAAAGTGTAACAGGGTGCGTTACACAAAACCTCTTGTAGAGAATAAATCCTCTACAGAGTCAGTGATCTTAAAAGAATGACTTCTTTTAAAGT
>JAASFN010000658.1:0-15822 GCA_023333795.1 Globisporangium rhizosaccharum | reverse complement strand
GACTTCGTTGCCGATGCGATCTCCGCAGTGTGAGAGACTCGACTCGACTCGACTCGACAGACAGACAGACAGACAGACAGACAGACTAGGAAACGAAGAGCAAGGTCTCGTCAACCTGAGTGCACGCGCATTCGTGAGAACACAACACCAACAGTTGTTGTTGCCACGCACCGCTCATCGAGCGCGTGAGAGTCTGACATGGCGTCGATGCGGGGGCACACAGTGCGTACTCAAGTCATAACTTAGTTTCTTTAGTCTGTAGTTCCGTTCCTCTAGCAAGCGTAGTGGCGATTCTACGTTCGATCGCGTAGTCTCCGCTCTCGTTCTCGTACATGCACTCTTTCTCTCACACCCATACGTATTAACAAAGTCTGCAGCGCCGAGGATAGCAGTCGCCGCGTTCGAATGAGTCACCCGAGGTACTCGGTCGTTCGCGTGCTTCCGTTGCTGTAGAGTCGCGAGAGGCGACTGCTGCCGCCACTCGGACCTGCTCGCGTCGAGTGGATGCTGTTGTTACTACTGCGTCGCTCGTGGTGGAGATGCTGCTGCTGATACAGCAGTGCATCATCGTCTGCACCACCACTTGGCGACGCAGTCGTTGCGCTCCATCCATGGCCGCTCGTTGCGCCAGGTCCAGGCGGCTGTCGTCGCTGCTGCTGCGACGTGATTGGAATCGGCGGTGGGAGCTCTCCGAGTCCAGCAGTCGTCGTCGTCGTGGACAGCACCGTGTCGCTCGGCGAGCCACTGCTCACGCCAGTGACAAAGTGCGTGAGCGACGACCGCGTCGACGACGCTGGCGAGTACATGCTGTCGCTCACACCGTCGTCATCGAGTCTACCGCCGAGAAGACGCGCACGACGACGCGTGCGCCGTCGCTGCCGCTCCGACCCAGCAGCCTGCGCGCGCAAGTACGTCACGAGCGTCTCGGCGCTCTGGTCAAAGCCAACGGACGTGTTAAAGTGCTGGATGACGCAGCGCGAGAACGTGTAGCGCTTCGCGAGGTCGAGCGCGTGGAGCGACAGCAGCAGCGGCACAATGAGCTTCCCGCGGTCCTCTGCGAACGCGAGCTGGTCCGCGAGCACGTCGCACTTGGCCGAGAGCGGCGAGATCACGACAATGACGGCCGAGCAACCGAGGATCGCGTCTTTCGCCGCCATCTGCCGCGCTTGGACCGACATGCTCGCCACGTCGTGGTGGTTCGTACTCTGGTTGCTGCTCTGCGACGCGCGGTCTATGCGCGCGGTGCTACTGCCTTTGTTCAAGTTTGACCGGTACGAGTACTGCACGGCCGGCGCAGCTTGGTCGACAACGGCGCGCACGCCTTGCTTCGCGAGCGTCGTCTTCAGTCGCTGGCAGAACGACTTGTGGTAGTCGCCGTTTGCAATGAAAACATACGACGACGATGCTGTGGTGCTGGCGAGTGCCCCAGCTCGGTTCAGGACGTCGAGTGCACTGTGACTGCTTGCGTCTGCGTCGTCCTGTGCGTGTGCGAGACGCTTGACAGGTCCGTCGCGGCGCTTTGTCCGTTCGTCTTCAGACTCCGACCCAGACGCATCGCCGTGCGAGTCGCCGTCGTCGTGGACGATCGCTGTGCTGCGCTTGAGGAGCTTGTGCCGATCTGATCGCTGCGCCATGCGCAAGCGGTGCTCTTCAATCTGGTCTTGGATCCCATCAAGGAGCAAGCGCATGCAGTGGCGAAACTTGTCTTCGTCGTACTCGTGCGCGGCTTTGCCACTGGAATCGCCACTCACATCGCCGCCAGTCACACTGTCGCTATCGCGAAACACGAGCTCGTCGAGGTCACCGCCACCGCCTCCACCAGCGTGGCTGCTGCGCGTCGGCGACAGCGCACTCACGAGCGCATGCACTGCCTCGGTGTGCTTGATCGCTGGTCGAAAGTCCACGATCTGGCGCGTCCAGAGGTACACTTGGAGCTCCTCTGTGATCTCCATGTCTTCGCACTGGATCGCCACGACGGGGACGTTCTGCATCTTGGCGAACGCGAGCTCTTTCATGCACCACTGCGACGCCGGGTAGTCGGCTGTGAGCATCGCGAGCACGAGCGCACTCGACTGAATGCCGGCTGCGATCTCCTGGCGCCAGACCGAGCCACCAGTGATGCCACTTGGGTCCATCGAGTCGATCCACGTCGTCACGTGCGCGCGCTCGAGCGCATCGCGGAGCTTCCGAGCGAGTGCCGAGTGCGAGTGGCAGTAGCTGATCATCACGTCGCGGTGTCCTGCCTCTTTCTTGATCGCGTATCGGAGCGAGCTCGATGTCGCGCAGTCCATCGCGCGCTGCCCCAAGTAGTTCGCTGCCGTGAGACTCACACCGGCGCGGACAAACAAGATCGCCGCGCTCTCGTTGTTCTTGCGCAGCGCAACGTGCAGTGCGCTGTCGCCGTTGCACTGGCGCGTTGCGTGGATGTCAACGCCGTGTGTCTTGAGGAGCTCGAAGATCTGCGGGTCCATGCTCCGCGCCAAGGACGAGTGGTGCTGGTCATGTTCCCCATCGCGCTCGCCGCCGCCGTCGCCGTTTCGGTCGTAGTTGTTGTTCTGATTGCGCGTCCCAGCGCCCGTGCCGTCTGCTCCAACTGGCGTCGCAGTCGACATCGTTGTGCACGCACCGGCGGCGCAGATGCACAGGATCGGGTCGCCTTGGACGTCGCGGACGTTGCAGTCTGCACCGTTCGCGAGCAGGAGCTCGACTGCTTTGACGCGGTTCAGCACACACGCCCACACAAGTGGCGTGCGGCCAAACACGTCTTTCGCATCAACGTGTGCGCCGTACCGGAGCAGGAGCTTCATCACGCCCGTCTCGCCGCGCATCGCCGCCCAGTGGAGCGGCGTGCGGCGAAAGTACCCGGTCACTTTCTCGCCCAAGCAGTTCGGATCGGCGCCATGTTCGAGGTAGAACCGCACTTCGCTCTTCAAGCCTTTCGACGCCGCGTCGTGGAGCGGCGTGAGCGCCATGTCGCCGCCGTACTTCTCCATCTGCCGCGCAACGGCGACGTTCCCAGTCAGTCGCGCGACTTCAAACGGCGTGAGGTAGATGCCTTTGCCAGGGACGTACAGCGGATTCGCATCTGCGTCTAGGAGCAAGCGCGTACATTCTTTGTTCACGACCCAGAACAGCGCCGGCGTTGCGTACTTGCGATGCCCAGACAGCGCCGAGGCGTTCGGGTCCGCACCGTACCGCAGCAGTAGGAGTACCATGTCGGTGTTGCCCATGGACACGGCGACGTGCAGCGGCGTCAAGAGCGTCGACTGAAACACACCAACGGGACCAAAGACCAAGCGCGTCTTGTCAACCGAGAAGTGCGACCGCTTGAGGAACGACACGATCTCAAACAAGAAGCGGTAGACCCACGAGATGTTGAGCTTCAGGAGCTCCATCTTCTCGAGCTGCTGGACGTCAAAGTGGCCATTGCCCAAGAGCTCTTCGACGACTTCGGCTTGATCAAAGACCACGGCGACGTGCAGCGGATTGCGCTGACACGTTGCAAACAAAAACGACTCACCAAATGTCCACGCACTGCTGCTGCCGGTGCGGTCGCCGTACCACTTGGTCGCAAAGTCTGCACCGTCAATCGCAATCGCAGCGTCGAGACAGGTCCGGACGCTGTCCAGGTCGCCGTACTTGGCTGCGCGGTAGAGGTTCTTCTGAATCGCATGGCGCTGCTTCGTGAGCTTCGATGCAAAGAGCGAGACGCGGAACGAGCTCTCGACGTAGTCAAAGCGCGCGCGGCCAGGGAGACACCCGCGCTGGTACAGAAAGTGCTCGTGCATGCGATGGAAAATCACGATCTGGTTCCACCGGAGCGAGTACGCGCAGAGGCCAATGACCTGCGCGACCACAAACGCAGTGAAGTAGCCGGGCGAGAGGTCGTGGTAACAATGGGCCGTGAGCATCACGAGGCCGTCGCGACTTGGGTACACGAGCATCACGAACGTCACGATCAAGTACGGGATCTCAAAGATCACGAGGAGCTCCAAGACTGTGAAGAGATGCGTCTTCTCGTACTGCGGCTCGTCGTCGTCGACCGCGATGCCAGACGCCGCGGCGGCGCCATTGCTCGTCGATGCGAGCGACAGGACCTTTGGCGGTGCGTGGACGGTCGACGACGCTGCGAGTGGCTCAGCGGTCGCCGTTGTAGCAGCAGAAGTCGTGGTCGTGACCTTGGAACGCTGCGGCATCTGCTTCTTCTTCTTAAAGAGCTTGCACATGGGCAAGTTGAACGCTGGGAGACACAAGAGGACGTTCCCAATGAGCGAGTACGAGAAGAGCTCGAGGAACTCTTGCGAGAACTCGTGGCAGCGCGTCGTGGAGCCGTCGGGCGCAATGAAGAGCGAGAGCACGAAGCGATTGAGGAGCAAGCGTATGACAAAGATCGCGACGATGAGCGCCGAGTTCGAGATCATCGCAGAGCACAGGAACGTGTTGCTGTCGTCGTGCTTGAACCACGGCAAGAGGACCCAGAGCAAGCGCCGCACGCGCGTGTAGAGCCACCAGAGCCGTCGGACACGGAGCCGGCCGTCAGCGTCAATGTAATAGTGCGACGACGGCAGTGCGTCGCGTGGTCGGCCGCGTGTGCGGCACGTGACGTCGTTGCCATAGGCGTGCGTCGAGTCGCACGCATCGCTCCGTGTCGAGTGCCGCGAGCCGTTCGTGCCAGTGCCGTCGCTCACGGATCGATGGCTATGGCTCGAGAACGACGACTCGGACGGGAGCCAGAACTTGGGCGAGCTCTCGGCTTGTGGTAATGGCGGACAGTACGCTTTCCCAGCAGTCGGCGTGAGCACTTGGAAGTACTCGCACGCGTCCGGCTTGGCGACGGATGCAGCAGTCGAGTCAGTCGCACTCATCTCGAGCACGAGCTCGCGGCTATTGGCATGGCGGCTATTGGCATGGCGACTACTGGCGCTGCTGTGGCTGCTACTGCTGCTGTGGCTGTGGCTGCTGTGACAGTCGAGTGGCAGTGCGAGCTCCTGCTCGAGGGCGATGTGCGTCGAGTCGGCAGTCGTGGCTGCGTCGCTGTGCTTCATCGTGATGTATGATGTGTGTGATATCTGTGTCGGTGGGTGTGTCCCCAGCTGTTGTTGCGTTATGTGGCGCGTCCCCTCCTCGTCGCAGCGTGTGTGTGTGTGCGTATGTGTCGACGAGCACTGCGTGTGTGAGTGTGTGTGTGAGCTGCTGCGATACCGAGCGACCGTCGTCGTCGTCCCAGTGTCCGCCCGAATCGCGCGCGCCCGTCGTCGTCGTCGATGGGCAATAGTGCGAATGTCGTGTGTAGTAATAGCGTGAGCGAGCGAGCGAGCGAGAAGCGACGGAGCGAACGAATGATGCTGCTCGAGCAGGTGTGCGTCTTCTCTTGCCTTCTCAGCTGTAGTGGAGGTCGTCGTCGAGGAGGTGAGCTACGACGGCGAGAGAGTCTCCTCCGGCACGCACAGACACTTGTGCGCGGCGCCTGCTCACCGCTCGCTTACGCTTCTTGCGCTTACGCTTAAGCTTGATCGATCACTGGTCTTCTCGACTTCGTAGCGACGTCATAGTGGCGTTGCTCGACGGTCCACCATGTTGAATGATACTCGACTCTTTAATACAATTATGAGGTGAGATGTATCAATGCAATCGACAGGTCTGGCAAATGCGCGGTGCCAGCAGATGATCCACCACATGGTCTGGACTGAAAATGGCGAAAATAAGCATGTATACGCGGTGACTTTCAAAAATAGCCATGTATACGTGTGAGGTTTTCAAGCATACGCGTGATATTTCCAAGTATACGTGCGACTCTTACATACAAGTATCGCATACAATATCGGAATATTCGTATCCTCAAACAAATCTGGTTTGTGACTTTGCACCGCGCGCTATTTGGATCAAATCAGCATTCATGCCGATTCTCGCAGTCATATTAAACACTGTATGGTTCATTGCGATTTAGCATTTCGAGTAATTCATGTATCCATTTGTCATTTGTCGCACTTGACTCAAGATTCCTGCTCATCTCCGAACCGAACAGCCAAGACAACACCGAGCTTGTGGACTACCACAACAACACGCAGACACCAGCACTTAGCACGCTCAACAACCGTTGCCGCATGCCGTATGCTGCTCTGCATGCGTGCCTCTTGTCTTGCTGCCATCTTGTTGCCATCTTGCGGTGACGCCTACTTGCGATCTTCTCGATTTCGTGCGATCTCAACGATCATCGCGCCTTCTCGCGATGTTGCGATCTTTGGCGTGTTCTTAGTGCCGTCCGCCTGACTTGCGCTCCAAGCGCAGTTCATGCGGCCAAAAGCCATCAACAAGCAAGGTCTGCCGCTCTGAAAGCGCATGAGAGCCATGTGAACGAAAGCGTCAGCCGTGATACACTCACAAGTCGCTCAGCCAACGCTTTTGTATATTGGCTTGAGCTGCTGCTGCTTGCATTGGTACTTTCGCTTTGATATGTAGTGTTGACAAAGACGACAAAGAGCTTCTGCCACAGTTGTGCTAGCTGCCGGGTGCCTGGGGCCATGTTCGTGGTCGAAGTGATCGCATTGTCGTTGTTATCCATAGCACGAATGTGGTGCTTCAGATCGCATTGAGGAGACTTGAGTTTCTTCGCTTGAAGAATCACAGTGCTTGTCTGTGTCACTCCTAGTTGCTAGTGCAGCGAGTACGCATAGTGGTCGAAAGGAGCTCTTTGCTGCCATTGACAACAGCGGTAGTGCGCCGTAGAGCGAAGCCGAGACACTCCTAGTTGCGATTACTAGTGCTGCTACTGCTACTCATGACCACAGTCAAGCTGCTATGAGGTCTTGTGAGCCAAGAGCAGCGACGCCGATGAATGAGCTGGCGCAGGGGTAGAGGTGAGAATCACGTCGGTCGACTCGGGCGAGAGTCGTCCAGTGCTTGTGCTTAAGCGAGTTGACGAGTTCGTGGAGCAGCGAGTTTGCGCTGCTTCGTACCAGCACGGATTCATCAGGTTCGAGCACGAGTCCGAGTGGAACTACGGAGCTGCTGGAGCTACTGCTGGTAGTCGTAGTGCACAGGAGCAAGTCAGCGGTTCACTGGTAGCGCATGCACCGCTTCGTGAGATCTCGCCCTATTTGACTGCTCCAAGCAAGTTTGTCACCACTGCTTGGCCGTAGCAGTTTGCTCAGTACTCTGTCTATCCTTGATGAGACACTTTCGTGTGCGTCGGAGTTGTTGCCAAAGCGTTGGGTAGTCCTGCAAGCGAGCGCTGGAGTGGACACTGTTGAGCTTGAACGCCTTCATAGACATTTCAGAGTCTAAATATCTAAATGGTGTGTTTGGCACTGGACAGCTGGTCGCGATTTTACTTGAAATTACTATGTTGAATGCCAGTACTGTCCTAATCGTTCTCGAAGGTCGGACGTTTATTAGTATTCCGTATTGCAGGTCGGACTTCAATTATCAGTTCGCTCGACAGCCTCAACAACCAGAGTCTCGACTTTCTCGTCGAGACGCTGGTGTTGCTATTGCTGCTGATCACGACCATGTTCACAGCAGCAGTCTTGTCGGTCAAGACGACGACCACATACCTCTCGTTCGTGATCTTGGCTGCGTCGTCAGCAGTGGCTGTCCGATACAGACAAGGCAAGACAAGACTTGAGGCGCGACGTTCGATCACAAAGTTGCAAGTGCCGAATAGACGTGTGTCGACGTTGTGCCGCATGCTTGCTTTGCGTTCTGTGTCCGTCTGCTTCGCGCAGGATCAGAGCCCCCATTTCGACCTTCACTTGCTCCACAACTTGGTGGCTGCTTAGTGCTTCGCAGTTCTCTCTCGAGCAGCAGCACCATCAGCCTTATTAGCAACCTCTCGGTGGACAGGCAAAAGCGGTGCTTGCTTGCGTGGTGGACTTGTGGCCCACACGCTCTTTGCCTCGCTCAATCGTGGTGTGGCGTGGAAGAAGAATGGATGGGCGACCCGACCTGCCAGCTGAGCGATATCGCTGCCATCTGCGCTCGCTCGCTCGTTCTTAGGATTTGTCAAGTCATCTTGTCCACAAACGCAAGGGTAGGCAATCTCCTGCGTCGCGTTCGCTTCTTCATGTGCTCACCTGCGCGAGTATCGCCGGGACGCTTGGAATGATGACCGCCGCCCAGATGCTGTCTGCTCCCTTGGTCCATTCATCAGCCTTCATCGCCTTGCGCTTGGTTTCGATCGAGCGAGGCAGGTAACAACGAGAGGTCTTCTGAACGAGCCGCAACCCCTCCGTCGTCATTCTCCATCTGACAGCACTCAAAGCCCAGACCATCCATTGTGTTGTGAACTGGGCACGAGCGTCGTGTGCATGCAAAGTCACTCACTTGCAGATCACCACACAGCTGCTACAGTGGTTCGTTTAACAAACCGAGCGCTCCGAAGTCGGGCGAGGAAGCCGCAAGTAGTGGCCAACAATCTTCGGTCTAGGAGCCGCGCATCTGTGGGTACTTTCTAGCCCTTGGTATACGCTGAAGCAAGCGTTCTGCCTGACCAACAAACAACCCAAGCGCGCGCGAATCTGCTTAGATGAGCGCGCTTCGGCGCAGGGATCAAACTTTGCTTTTCAGCCATCTTCCTCTCTCGTTCGCGCCATTGAGCTCAGCTGCAGCACTCGCCACTCACTCACACATATTCGAGTGATCTGGTTCCCCTCTCGGCTCGCTTCCAAGGCTAATGTGTGTGTTCTACAGCAGAACGAGCGTGTGTTGACTCCCAGGACGCGACCTCATTCGTGAAGCAAAGCCTGGATGATAAAGTGTCTGCAAGCGTCGTCGGACGCTTGCAATGTACCGCATCGTTGCCCGCGAATCGGCGCGAACAAGCGCGACTTGCTTTGAAGCAACGTGATCACGTTCGTGATAATAGCTACACTGGTGGCTGCTGCTCCTGCTGCAAGTTGGCGATGTGACCGCGCGCCATCATTGCTGTCGGCGTGGATCGCCCCCATGCGCACACAAATGCGAAAGCGCGCAGCAGATCGTATCTTCTTCGTGGTCCGGTCAGTCGACCAGCTCTCGGTTGGTGTGTTCTGGTGCGCGTGAGTTTGGTGTGGCGCGCCGCTTGCTCTCTCTCCCGCGAACGCGATGGACCATCACCATCTCCATTGGGTGAGCGAGCGAGCGATCGTCCACGTAGCATGAAAAAAGTGTAGGTCGCGAACGCTTCAGCCGCAACGCCATTCTCTCTCTGCCTCTCCGCTCTTCTTGTGTGGTTGCTCGAGCGTTGACGCCCGTGCACACGCTTAGCAGGAAGCAACAACAACACACATCTCGAGAGCGTGGGCGACGAAGCAAAGGCTTGTCGGAAACATGACACCAAGCTCGCTCGCTCTCTCCCGCTGCGCCATTGCACCTTCACTTGTTTGCGGCTCGTCAAGAGCTCCACCTCGTACACGAACGAACGCGATGGATGGATGTGTGCGGCAGAGCAAACACCGCAAACACACATCGAGTGAACATTGTGCGTCTGCTTGGGCGACATGAGCCACAGTCGGAGCGTGAGGAAGGATGACGCAGAAATGGAAGCGCAGGTGCACGCTCCTGTGTTACTCGGGTATCTCTCGCATGGGTTGCTCGCGCGCGCTGAGAAGGACACGCAAGCAAAGCTACAACGAAGCAAGCAGTGCGACACAGAGAGACCCGGCACCTCGAGCGAGTGCGCGCGCAAACCCACTTTCTTCCGTAGCTTCTCCATCGTCTTTGTCTTCTTCGCGATCGTCTTCATCTCGCTCGTCGTCATGCACTGCGTGGCGAACCAAAGTAGTGCAAGCGGACACGTCACACTTCACAACCAAAGATGAAAGAGTGGCACTCTGCATCATCGAGATCAGGTCCATCTCGGAGCTCGCGCCGTTTCGACATGGCTTCATTCCGACATACTGTGTGGTTTGTGATAAGTACGAGCGCCTGCGAGCCAACCAAGTTGCCATTGGTGCATACTGCAGATGCACGCAATGCGCTCAGTGACGCTCAATGCGACTCGACTCTAAGTGGAGTGAGACCTGGACAACAGCTCGAAGTAGCGACAAGTGTCGCGAGCGCTCTGTCTCGTTCTCTTTTCGCTCTCGACACGAGCTCGTGCACGAGGAGTTGGACTGCTGCCGAGCACACGGTCTCTGCTGAGATCCCTACGCCGCATAGACGGCAGCACCTACTGGCAGAATGAGCTTGATGACACGCGCGCGCGCGTCTAGCACATTGCGACGTGCGCGCACATAGCGCCGCTTGAACGAACGAGCCTGACCTCATTCGGTTGTCAATGGCTCGAATGAACCAGCTCGCCGAGTGCGTCTACAGCCATGGACCACGCAAGAGCTCGTCGAGATACTCAGCTGCTGTCTGTTCGCTCACTCGCTCGCAGTAGAGAAGCGCTCGCTTGCGAGCTCTCGCTGTGCTCTCGAGTGCAATCAACGTCCAAAGCCCCAGCTTGCACTGTGCTTGTCAGGGACGGACGAACACAGTCGTCCGTCTACAGACGGCGGATACGCGAGCGACCGAGCTTGTACGGTTTGCCGCGATGATGGCTTCCTCATGTGCTAATGCCTGGATGCCAGCCACAAAACGGAGACGCTCAGTTGCAGCGCTCCACGTGTCCACGTATCCACGTGTTGTTGTCGTCGTCGTCGTCGACGTCCAAACCATGTCTCACTAGCGGTCCGTGCGACTCGATCACCAGTCCACGACCGCTCATTGTGCACCGAAGGAGCTCCTGCTGGCCGCACACACCAGCATCAGTCGCGGTCAGACGGCAGTTCCATACGGAGCGCACATACTCTGCGTTCGCGATCCAAGGGCATCGCGATCACTTGTGCACACCACCAAGAAACAGGCGCTCGGCAACCAGTGATCGATACGAAACGAGTGGATGACCTCGAGGGATTAAGCACGAGTGTGTGTGCAAGCGCGCACCGGATCCTTGTGCTCGCTCGCTTGCCCACTTGGTTGCTGCCAGCGCGTTCGGACGCGCTGTATCATCTGAATCTCCAGGAGCGACGACAGCGCTGCTCATGGACTGGAGAGCGTTTCGGAGCGTGCACTTTGCGTGTCAAGTCCTGCTGTCTGTGCGAGCATCAGTAGCGTGCTCGCTTTGACGCACGCAGATGCGATGCGATGGTCCAGGTCGGTCGTTCAGATGGACAGGACGCGATGCATCAGAGCCAGCTGGCACCGATCGCGTGTGTGCGCGCGCGAACAGAGCACGAGCAGCGCCGACGTCGCCGCGACGCGCATGACACCTGACGCACACGAGCGGCGCTCGCTCGGTCTCTGCGCCGCCAAGTGGAAAACAGAACACCACAGAGACAAGGCGTATGAATCTCCACCGAGGCGCCTGCGACTGAACCGAGACCAGTGTTGCCAGTGTTGCCGGCGAGTGCAGGTGTTGGCGCTGATGTGCGCTCCTGGTCCGCGAGACTGACAGCAGTGGCGCTCCAATTGCAGCGACTCGGGAGCCGTGTGTGCGAGCACACTCGAGCGCGCTCTCTCCGCCCCGCTCGCTCGCTCGCCATGAGATGTCGGGCGGCAGTTCTCTACGTCGTGTGCGCCTAGCTCGCTCCACATGAACAACGATCGACCTCGGTCTGTTTCAAGCGCTAGCTCACGCGCTACGCTGCCGCTACTGCTGCTACGGCTCTCCTGTTTACAACGAGGCGGCGAAAACGCGCGAGCAAGCGAGCAAGCAAAGCTGTGAGCGCTAGTAGCAGATCCCGTTCCGGCTCGCCTTGCACTTGGGCTGTGCATCGTCGTCGTCTTGGCGCTTTTGATGCGAGTTTGTTCTCGGACCCGAAGCGCGCGACCTACCTTGAAGCGCGCGCGCCTGTCGAGCCCATCTCCTCTTGTCCAGGACATGCAGCACAAGACGCAATTGCCGATTGCTGCTGCGTCGATGGTCGCTCGCTTGCTCGCTCGCTGTTCACTTCGGGCTTGGTCTCGGGGCGTGCCGCTCGCTCTGCCCTCACCTTTGCAGACACCCTCTCTCACACACAAGCCCACAAGACCACAACGTGCGAGTGAGTGCTTCTGTTTGACAGGCGAGTGACTGCGAGCGGAGCGGTGCCGCGATGCCTGTCACGGCGCGCTGACCCGATTCTTGCAGTTTGTAGTTTGAATATTATCTTGCCAGTGGAAAATCAACTTTAACTGACCACTTTGTGGCTCATTTGCGCTTACAATGGACCGACCGACCAGACATGCAACCGACCGACCGAACCATGAACTTTGAGTTCACATTCATACATTCATCGCGAGCGCTAGACGCACATATTCGCCCAGCGATCTCTGCTATCGTCACTTTTGCGATCGCAGAGCTTGCTCTTCATGCACGCTCATGTGCCATGCACGCGCTCGATTTTGATCTCTCATTGCCACGCCACAGCTCTGCTTTGCGTACATCCTGCAAATGTGTGAAATCCAGCCATTAGTGCCGCTTCGCACGTTATCAGCGCTGCTGAACTCTGTGAAATTCAAAGTACATTCCTCATTTTTCCACATTGCAAGTCTCATTTTCTGTTGCTCTGCTCTTCTGTGTGTTTGTATTGTGCAACAGCACATTGCGCACTCGGTTGGTTCCCAGGCGCTGCTGTGTTGCAATTGCTGCGCGCTCAGGCGTCACTTCCAGCCGGAGCTTGCATGCATGCATGCAGCAACAGTCGCGAGCGAGCGCCAGTTGTCTCGGCATGCCACGCTGGGTTCGGTGTTGCTTGCTTGCTGTGAGCAACAACAGTCTTGCTTGCTCGGTCGATCGCTCTCGACAAGAAACAAGAAATCAACTGACCGGCTCGCTCGCAGGTGGCGCACCAAGCACGACTTGCGCAGATGTTGCGAATGCTTTGACGCAAGTGGTCTTCCACACTGCCGCCTTCGCCTTCGCTTGCTTTCCAGTCGTTGTTGTTGGTGGTGATCGATGGTGGTGCTGTTTTCACATGCATCATGTTCACTGCTTGTTTGGTTCGCTTGTTTGTTTATGCCGGAGATGGGAGGAGCAACGACTGCGAGTGTGTCTGTACTATCGCGATCAGGACACCATTGTGGCAAGTTAGCTCCAGGCAGTGTGATCGCAGTCATCGCGCTCGGATCTATTTTGTCTGTGTTGACAGGGATCCCCTTGGTCGTGGCAGTCTAACGCTCTCGAGGAGGCATGACCGAGCGAGCTCGTACTCGCAAGCGATGCAATGCATGCTCACGCAAGAGAAGTGTATATAGCGCAGCAAAGACAAACAAGCACCATGAAGGTGTTGGAGCGCGTGGTTCCTATATGGGTGGCGGACTGCGACGCCGCATATACTGTAGGCGGCGCTACTGCTTCCTGTTCTTCTTCCTCTCCGTCTCACAACAGTCGATCGGTTGATCGATCCGCCGAGATCGAGTGGCAGAGTTGTTCGGTTCGTCGCCGTCGCAGTGCCTGGATGATCGACGACTTGATCCATCGACTTGATCGCCCATTCACTCACGCACTCGTCTATCAACAACAGCAGCAACAGCAACAATTTCCCGATTCAAGCCATATTCAGCGTGAGAGTGGGTCTTTCGCTGCTCCTACTACTCCACGATGCTACACTCAAAACCTGTTGCGCTTACTGCTTGTGCAACTCGACGCTCTTGCGAGCGAGCGAGGAATCTCATGTTGCGAATTGGGATCAGTCCGTCGGCGCAAGACTGTAGGACTGCTCTGTGTGCGCGCTTGCATGTCGCCGCTACGAGTGCTCGCAGCGCTGATCCATCGTGTGATGGCGGCGTTGCGGCGTTTGTTGTTGCGCTGATCAGCAGCGCGTGCATTGGCGGTCACTCTGAAGGCGCAATTGTTGGCAGCAGCGGTAGTTGTTGCTGTTGTTGTTGTGGCGACGATCCGAATCTCTTCAGGTCCGCGTTGTGTTTCTTGTTTGCAAAGCTCGCTCGCTCTCAGTGTCCACACGCAGACACAGGGAGCGCACGAGGGCTCTACTCCGAGAGCTCTGAGCGCTGGAGCTCCACGCTCAAGCAATGCTCCTTGTACCAGCAAGCGTACGACATCTCGCCGCTCAGTGCTCAGTGCTCAATGCGACTCGCTGCTGTTGCGATTGCTGCCTCCTCTTCTCTTACGCCTTTTGTGAGTGAGTGTGAGTCTGTCTGCAAAAGGTTTGGGGAGAGGAAAGAAGGGGAGCCGGTAGGTACGTGAACATGCCAGGGAAGGGCCACTGCGCGGATCCCACCCTCACCTGCCCCCTGCCCCGTCCTGTGTCCGGCCGCCGCCGCATGGCCAACTGCACACTGCTCGCTCGCTTGCTGTGTGCTCGACGGCCACCACTACCGCCGCCTCGCTGCTGCCGAGCTTGAGAGCTTGCGCCACGCAGTGCCATTTCCGAATCCGACCGCAGTCGCACACACGACGCTGTACACACCTCCATCTCTCACTCACTCACGCGCTCGCTCGCCTGGCCGACGACCGACGTATCCAACCAACCAACAACTACTACATATCCACACACCACCACCACCACAGCACCACCACCATGTTTGACGTCCGCAGCAGCCAGCCCGACTCGCCAGTGGACACGTCCATGCTTCCGCCCGTGTACACGCACGCATCGGACGTCACGATGGACTCGTGGCTCCGTCTCGCCATGAGCGCGAGCAAGCCGCTCACGACTGCGCTCCCAGCGCTCTCGACCAAGGTCGCAACGCCCAAGACGCTGCCGTCGCTCATGGAAGCGCGCGCACATGCCAAGACGACGCCGCGCAACGCCACTGGCCACTGCGTCGCGTACGACTGTGAGCTCGAGCCGTTCGAGTACCGTCCGGGTCTCGACACTGTCGACAAGTCGCGGTCGCTCAGCTCGGTCTTTAGCGACCAGGACCTCGTGGACGCGATCATGGGCAGCTTGGACGTCGAGTCGCTCATTACACCGCGTGCGAAGCCGCTCACGCCGTTGCCACTGCCAACCACAACGACGACGACGACGACCGCCGCTGCGACTACAGTTCCAAAGATGTCGATCGCGATCCCAACGTCGGCGATCAAGCTCCCGCTAATGCGCAAGCCTGGGACGTTCCTGAACAAGGACGGTCGCTGGATCAAGGGCAAGCCGTGCCGCATGGACAACTGCGACAAGCGCGCGCAGTCGAACGGACTGTGCAAAGGCCACGGTGGCGGTGCGCGGTGCAACTTTAACGGCTGCGCGAAGAGCTCGCAGGGCGGCGGGTTCTGCCGCGCGCACGGTGGCGGCAAGCGGTGTCTCCACGACGGCTGTGAAAAGGGCACGCAGCGCAACGGGTACTGCTACTTGCACGGCGGCGTGCGGTCGTGCACTGTCGAAGGGTGCGACAAGAAAGACCGCGGCAATGGCAAGTGCTTCTCGCACGGCGGCGGCCGCAAGTGCCAAGCGCCGCTGTGTGCGACGACGATCCGCCGCGGTGTGTTCTGTGACGCACACAACTCGCGCCTCGCAGCCAAGAAGCTGTGAGGACAGCGACAACAGCAGTAGAGCTATAGGAACTAGAGACAACGAATCAACGAATCAATCCCACGCGACCCCGAGCGGCGACCCCTGCACTGCTTGCGCAGCACGTGCCTCGATGTAAATATTTACGTACACTACCGTCTCCTTGTTTGTCTTGTTTGCTTGTTTGTCTTGCTCTTACTTGCTTGCTCACTTGCTCACGTGCTGGCTGTTCACCAGCATTCGCGTGCGCACTGCTGGATCGAAGCGACACGACCCTCGTCTCTCCCTTCTCAACACCATCGGCAGCTCCAAGCCATTCACTCGTATGCCATGCCGATGTTGATGGCGCCATGGACAAGCAGCGCAAACTGACAAGCAATGCAGCAAGCACCCACGTCGTCGTCGTGCT
>JAASFN010000657.1:0-15828 GCA_023333795.1 Globisporangium rhizosaccharum | reverse complement strand
GTTTGCATTAGCAATGGCTCGGAAAGCACTTACTTTTGAGCCAATTGCTGTTTGAAGCAGCGAGCAATGGAGACGACCAAGACATGACATGACATGACATGACATGACTTCAGCACTGTGACAACAAGCTGCTGCGATGTTGTGCTAGGTGCTAGTGCTCACTGGTCTCTGGCTCGTGCGCACTCGAGCCATTCAGAGCATGGAGCTGAGCGCGCGCGTATTTGGGCGACACACCTGCACACACAAGCAAGCAAGATCGTTGAGTCAGCCACTTGCGCGACAACATCGTGGCACATCCATCCATGGCACTGCGCACCTTTGAGCTCGTTCAGATGCGGCAGCGCGTGCGTGACCGTCTCTGTTGTCTCGCTCTCGAGCCGCTTGGTCGCTCTTGCGTCACTCCCAGTGCTGTCGCCATCGTTGCTGTCGTTGTCTGGTGCGTCTATATGTACCAGTGGCTGGCTGGCGCTGTTCATATGTAGCGAGTCCTCAGCGCTCTTAGCAGCCAAGACCGAAGCACTTGCAGCAGACATGTGCATCGGAATCAAGTCGATCGACGGGCCGCTTAGCGCGTCTCCACCTCTCAGCGTCATTGCTTTCGTCGACCTCTGCGGCTCGACTGCAGCAGCAGCGACGACATCATGTGGTCCTGCATCTGCGTCTGTGACTGCCAGTGCGTCTCCAAGCGTAGCGGCAGCAGCGACCGAGTCTGTCGGATGCACGAGCACTGCTTGTGCGTCCGTCCGCTGGCTGTCACGCACACTGAGCAGTGCTTCGTCAGCGCGCGCACTGGCAACGAGCGATCCGTCGCTGCGCACAGTGGCCATCGCACTAGCGAGTGGCTCGTTCGCAAGGTCTGCAAGCGCTTGCGTGAATGATGCGCGGCGCTCTCCTTCTGCTGCTGGCATTGATCCGAGTCGAAGCGTGCGGCCAAAGCTCGCGCGCCAGTTGAGCGGATCGTTCGGCGCAATGATCTGCAGGAAGCCGTGGAACGCAGCGTAGCACTCGCGCGGCGTTTCGAGCGCGAGCGCCATCGCTTGCAAGCGCTCATAGATATCACTCGCGTCGGCTGGTGACGGCGATGGCGGCGATGCTCCTCGAAGAGGCTGGACGCGACTTGGTGCTTTGTGCTCAACGTGCGCGTGCAAGACACGCATGAGCGCTTTACCCCAGTGCTCTTCCATCTCGGTCGACGAGCACGGGACTTTGAGCTCGGCTTTGAGTTGCTCATACGACGCCTGCGCGACGAGCAGTGCGAGACGCGAGAACGCGTGCTGGTTGATCACTTTGAGCAAACTCTCGGAGCTGAGCGAGAGCAAGTCACATGCGCGGATCGACCGAACGCTGAACGTACTCACTGCAGCGCCAAGGAGCCCTCTTTCACCAAAGAAGTCGCCGGCGTGGAGCCCAACAGGCTGGACGAACGCCGCGTGCGTGTTGCTCTGGAAACTCAAGTGGCCTTTGATGACAAAGTACATGGCTTGCGCAATGCTCCCTTCGCGCACGATGAACTCGTCGCGCGGGTAGCCTTCAAAGCGGAGCTCGTGCGCCATACTCGCCGTGAGCGCTTCGAGCTCGCTCGAGCCGTCGTGCGAGAGCGGTCGAAAGACTGTGCGCATGAACCACTCGAGCGGCTGGTGCGCAATGTAATGCGCGCACGCGACGCGGATCGATGGCGAGAGCTCTTGGAAGATCGATTCGTAGTTCACGCCCGAGTGCGAGGACCAAAGCGAGAACATGAACGCGTGCGCGCGACTCCGAAGTGCGCTACTAACGTTCAAGCGCGCGAGGTAGAGCTCGACGGCGATGTGGCTCCGGCGAAAGTCAACTTCAACGCCAATGGACGAGATGAAGAGACTCGCGATCTCGCCGATCATGTACGACATGACGAGGAGTCCGAGAAACGAGCACGCGACGCTGAACGTGTAGTGCATCGTCGAGTCCGGCACGAACGTCCGCCCTTTCTTCACGAACGCAGTCGTGGCGTAGAACACACCGCGGCACAGTCGCAAGACGATCTGCGCGACTTCAGGGCTTTCTGGGTCGTCGATCTCGACTGCAGTCGACGGCGTCCACGCATTCCACTCCGCACCATACCCTTCGCGCGTTGCGAGTGCTAGGTACGCGCACGCGACCCAGTAGATTGTGAGCATGTAGAGGAGCCAGACGCCGCGGAAGCGGTCGAACTCGTAGTGCACGCTGCGGCGATTGAGCTCGCTCAGGTACCGCGTGAGGTTGATCACTTTGACGCAGTGGAAGAGCCGGAGCCAGCGCGACTTGGTGAACTCGAGCACGATGTGGTACACCGGCGCAGCAGCGATGACGTCCCAGAGCAAGCGCTCTTTTTTGTACGTCACATGGTGAGGTTGCTCGTACAGCTCCATCGACTCAGGACACTCTTTCACATGCGTACTGAACCAAATGTCGGCGGCGAACATGAGCTCGCAGAAGATCTCAATGCCTTTGGCGACGTTCACAATCGGCGTCGAGCGATCGAGACCATCGAGCGCGATGCGATACGGGACGATCACCGCCATGTACACAGTGCAGAACAAGATCATGCGCAGCCACGTGAGGTGGAGCGCACTCTGTGCTTCAGCGCCATTGCGCAGCTTGCGCGCGAGCTGCGGCATCTCGTGGCGCACGTAGCGATCCCAGGTCCGGAGACAGAGCGCACTCGACGGCCGCACGACAATGTCTTTGAGGCTATACGAGCACTTGATGCGCACGAGGTGGAGCTCTTCCTCCATCTTCTCAGCGCGCTGGTTCAAGAGGTCGATCTTCGAGAGCACCGCACCGCCGGCTTCGTCTGTGTGGCGACTCTGCTCTTCCTTGGACAGACGATTGAGTCGCTGTTGCTCGTTCTGGAGGTTCGCGATGCGGATCACCTTTTGCTTCCACGCTGGGTACCGCTCAAACACGAGCTCGAGCGACGCGCGCGAGAGCGTGTACAAGATGCACGACGTCTGTGCGCGCACGTGCGCATTGCGCAAGCTCTTGGTGAACAGCCCGTTCTCGCCAAAGTAGCTCCCAGCCGAGATCTCGTTCACTTTCTTGAGCGTCGGTGCGCTCGACGCGTCATCGCCATCGCCGTTCCAAAGTGCTCGAGTCTCGCCGTCGCCATTGTCCCCACTGGCGTTACCGTCGAATGGAGCAACATCGACTGGCATGAGAACGTCGAGCACGCCGGTGAAGACGAAGAACATGTCGCTCCCTTCTTCGCCGTACCGACAGACAAACTGACCGCGCAGCACCACGCACTGGCTGAACTGCGACACGAGCATGCGCGTGACCGAGCCCTCCATGCCGCTCAGGAATGCGACTTTTGCGATCATGGGCTTGAGATGCACGAGTCGGATGTCAGTGAGGAGCGACGGCGGGAGGCAGTGCTCGAGAATGTACTCCTGTGTGATCGAGTGGAAGCGCTTGAAGAAGAAGAGCGTCTTGAGGCGGTCTTCGAGGCTCGACGGGAGCTTAAAGTGCGCGAGCAAGTTGCGCACGGCGCCCATCTTGGCGTTGAACTCGCGGTTCTCGGCGTCGAGGAGCTCGATGATATCCATGAAGTTCCCAATGACGTACGCAAAGAGGAAGAAGCCAGACGTCATCGTGACGACGCTAAAGAGACACTCGGGCACCGACTTGGGCAGCTCGCCTGTCGTTGACGCGGACATGACGCCAAACGCCCAGAAAATCGAGCCAGCGTACTGCATCGTCAAGTGCGCGTGGTGAAGGGTCTCGGATGGCATCCACTTGGACTCTTCGAGCACTGTAGTCGCGGCATCGCTACTGCTAGAACCAGTGTTGCTGCTGTGGTGCAGCGCATGCCCTGCGAGTCCGAGGTGCGACGCGTTCGAGGCAAAGTCAAACCAGAGGCAGCCAAAGATGTGCGAGAGCATGAACGTATAGTACACGAGCTTGGCGAGCCGGAGCTCCATCGTGAGCTTTAGGAACCGGTTCTCGAGCGCTTGGAACTGCTGCGGGACTTTGAAGAGCCGCAGGAGCTTATTTACGTTCACGACATCGAGGCGATGTAGCGGAGTGCGGAACCAGTTGATCATGTAGAGCGGCAGGAGCGCCAAGAGGTCAAGCGTGAACGTGCGCGAGCGGAAGTAGCTCTGTCGGATCTGCTTGCGCGTCATGATCTTGTTGCCGTACTCGTAGTAGCCAAGGCGAGAGCGCACGTAGATGTCGAGGACGAACCAGACCTCGAGCGAGAACGTCGCAGCGTCTGCCCACATGTACGACGACTGCCCGGTGCGAAAGCAGATCTGGAACAGGATCGTGATCCACTGCACCGTCATCACGACGAAGAGCCAGCTCTCCCAGGCGAGCACGTACGCCGAGTCAGGGTCAAAGACAGTGTCACTGTGGAGGAAGCTCGCAAAGCGAGACGTGCGGTGTGACGCGGCTGATTGCTCGAGGGACACGGTTGACCGTCGTCGGCTCGTGGCACCGACATCGACTTTTGCGAGCTTATTCTCAAGCAAGCGCTTCTCGAGCGCGAGGAGCTCAGTTGGGAGCTGCGGGAAGATCGCTTCCATGGCTTTGAGATGCTCGCTTGCGAGGAAGAGCAAGATGCACGAGCTCGTGGCACTCACGTGCTCGCTGTAGCCGTCTGTGGTCTCAGACTGTACAAGCGCTGCAGTACCAAAGAAGCCACCGAGCGGCACGCCGCGCGGCGAGCTCCCCTCGGTGATCACACACACTTCGCCTTCAAGGAGGAAGAACACGCCCGTGGCGTAGTCGCCTTGACGATACACGATCTCGCCTTGACCATAGAGCACAAACTTGAGGTTCTCCACCATGACGACTTCGAGCTGATCGAGCGCAGTGCGCACGCCAGCGACAAGTGCGAGCGTCTGGAGCACGGGATTGCAGATGCTCTGGAGAATGTCCTGACGAATCGACGGCGGCAAGTCTGCGAGGAGCTCGCCGATCATCGCGCCACGGTGCGACGACCACCAAAAGTCCAGGAACGAGTTCACGCGATGGTGGATCGCCAGCGGCGCACTCTGGCGCCGCAAGAAGAGCTGGATGCGCGTGCGAGTGGCAAAGAACTCTTTCTGCTCGTACGCCGACGCGGTGAAGCGCTTCTGGACATTGTCCACGACGATCGCAGTGATGAGGAAGCCACTGAGCATGAGCACGATCGCGATGGCGTACTGCGCGTCGCTGTCGGGCTCGATCGTCTTGCCGAGCGCTGCGAGTACGTTCGTAGCGTAGTAGAGTGACCGAAAGTACTGCTTCCTCGCGACCGCAGCGAGCTCGGGACTCGAGACTGCGTAGACAACGCTGTGGGGTCCTTCAAAGTGCGTGTCGTTGAGCTGGCGCAAGGCGATGTCTTCGCACGGGATCCACGCATCTTCCTTGGCGCTAAAGCCCTCGAGGTACGACACGGCAAAGTGCACGCACGCAATGATGTGGTAGAGCATGATAAGCAAGAGACCGAAGAGCAGGAGCCGCTGCTTGCTGCTCAGTCGAATGTACTTGTCCACTTCGTTCAAGTGACGAGGGAGGCGAAAGACTCGAACGAGCCGAGGCACGCGCGCGAGCCCATACGACGACGTCACGATCCAGTACGGCAAGACGCATAAGAGATCGAGGAGCAAGCCGTGGCGCACGTAGCGTGTTGCGCTGCGCACTGGGTCCGTGATCTTCTCCGAGTCGAGTGTGAACGAGAGGTTCAGATTCAAGTACAGATCAGCGACGAGCACTGCGTCTGCGAGCGTATTGAGCGCAGTAACGGCAGGTAGTGACCACCGCATGGCTGGGAACGACAGCTGCAGTGGCACGAGCAACCAGTTGTAGATCAGCGTCACCTGGTACACAAGGACAGTGCAGCGTCAGTGCTCATGCGATGCAATCAAGAGTCTAGCAGCCGCGTACATGACCATCACGAGCATACCGTGAGCGCTAGGATCCACCACATGCGCACGCGCGAGTCTGCGTCGATGCACGTGCGCAGAAGCAGTAAACGCCATGGTCCAGTGTGCGTCTTGCCTTTGTCGTGCTGTAACTGACGGCTGTAGTAGCTCAGCGTCTGCTCGTCCGTTTGCTTTTGCATCGCTGTGCGCGGTGTCTCTGCCGAGTCACCAGTGCGTGGCGAGCGCATCGACTCGGCGATCATCTCTTCGTGTGCCGGTGCGACTTGGTTCGCCTTCTTGCCGTGCCACGTCGCACTCGTGATGCTCTTTCGGATCAGCGACGCGCTCAGCAAGATGCTCTGACGAGACGACCGCGCAGACGAGCGACGTCGGTCACTCGGCGCCTCTGTGGCTCCATTGGAGCTCGGAGCAGGACTTACAGGCTTCTTCTTGTGTGCGTTCTGCAGCAATTGCACGACGTGCGCTGCAATCACCGCGGCGCATTGAGGGTACCCTTCCATGACGCGCTCGCTGTGGAAGCGCGAGAACTTGTACAGGATCGCGTACGTCGCTGAGACGACCGTCGCCGTGCGCGGACTCGTGGAGAAGACCGAGAGCTCGCCAAAGCACACGCCTTTGCGCATCTCGCGCACCTTGACGCCGTTGATCACGACGTTGAGGACGCCCGAGTGCACAATGTACATGGCGTCGCCGAATGCGCCGGTCTCGCAGAGCACAAACTGCGCAGGCACGGAGCACATCTCGAGCAAACTCGTGACTGCGACGACAAACTGGTCGCTGCATCCTGCAAAGAGCGGGATCTGCGCGACGGTGTGCTTGAGCAGCTCGACTTGAATGTCCTTTGCGATCGATGGACACAGGAGCTTGGTCGCTTCGCGGTTGTTCGACTCGGCGTCAGTGTAGTAGCGCTACGGAGATCAATCAAACAGCAAGAGTGGTGATGTCATGCGTCGCAAAGTAGCAGCAGCGAGTGGTGGACAACAGTGGCTTAATGCGCACGCGCGGAGTGGACAAGTCCTTACCTTGAGGTATTCGATCGCTTGGGTCTGGAGCGCCTCGGGGACGCGGTGGAAGCGCAAGAGGTGCTTGAGCTGGTTGATGCGCGCCTCGAGTTCTTCTGTCTGCCCGCTCTCGCACTTGGAGACCATGAAGAACGTCGCACAGAGCGACGTGAAGAGCGAGAAGCCACAGAGCGCGACGACGATCGTAAAGACAAACTCCGCGATTGCGTGCGGCAACTCGCCTTCAAACAGTCCTGACAAGAGTCCAAAGCTCCAGAAGAGCGACATGAGGTACGTGGTCTGGATACTCCGCTCTTCATGCGGCGCCGCTGGGAGCCAGTGGTTGTCGTGGTGCTCGTCGTAGCCAAAGCAAAAGCGCACGCAGGCGATAATGTGAGAGACGAAGATCGTCGTGACGAGGACCTTGAGGAGCTTGAGTATTGCAAAGTGGCGCGCGTAGAAGTCGTCAAGGTTCGAGACGTACTTGCCAAGACGCCAGCACCGCGTGAGCTTGTGCGCTTCGAGCGCAATGCGCGGGATCGTCGGTGCAATGGGGAGCAACGACAGCGGGACGATCGCTACCATGTCGAGCGCAAAGCCGCGCGAGCGAAGGAACCGCTGGCGTGTCTTGCGTTTGTCGCGCACGACGTTGCCGTCTTCATAGTAGCCTGTGTGTGCCTGGACGTAGACGTCGAGAAGGAACATGACTTCGCAGCCCATGAAGACGTAATACTCGGTTGGGCGTGTCGTGTCACCGTGGAACGCGAGAATGAATGGAATGACGGCGACCTCGAAGAGCAGACACGCAAGGAGCACTTGCTGCCAGAGCTGGATCTCGACGGCGTTCGGGTCGATCGTGTCCTCGATCTCGTCTTCAAGGAGCGTCGAGTTGCGGCGATTGAGCCGGAAACTATCGAGTACGCTTTCGACCGACTGGCGTCCGCGCGACGCAGTCGAGAGCACGGACCGCACCGACCGCACGGACTTGGTTGAGCGCAGAGACTTGGCAGACTTGGTGGACTTGGTCGACTTGGCGCTTGCCGACATGCCGAGGCGTGGCCGCGACGCAGCGCGTGGCGGCGGCAGCATGGCGCGCGGAGTTCTAGCAAAATGGCGAAGATGGCCGTCGCGAGGCGCGTAACGACTAATAGTTAATATTGTGGTTTTTGCTAAGCGGCACACGAGCTAACTGCTCGTCTTCTCACCTTGCGCGTTAACAGCGAGCACGCGCGACTACGACAGGCACACGCACACACACATACGCGTGACGCTCACCACTGCACTCGACCATGAATCGCGTCTCGGATCTCCGCGAGAGCTTCCGCGCGAGTGCACTGAGTCCGCGCACGTCGACGCTCGATCTGTTCTCTGTCGACGTCCGCAGTGCATTTGATCCGCACTCGGTCTTTCTCAAGCGATGGCACCAAGTGCTGCTCGTTGGCGTCGTCTACGAGCTCTTCATCGTACCGTTCATGATCACGTTCAAGCCGCACACAGCGCCGCAGCACGCGACGGAGATGCAAGTGCTCTACGCCTGGGAGCTCCTCTTCCTCTTTGACTTCTACGTGAAGCTTAACACAGGTTTCTACGAAGACGGCAACGTGCACCGCGACGTCCGCAAAGCGCGCATCAAGTATCTCACGTCGCGCGCGTTTGTCCTGGACGTCGTGAGCATCGTTCCGTACTCGCTCTTGCCAGTCCACTTGACCGCGTCGTCGGCTGTTGTGCTCGAAGTGCCCAAGATCCTGCGCCTCGTGCGCTTGCCGACGTACCTCACAAACCTCGACGACCTGTACGCAAAGCACTTTGAAGTGCTCAAGCTCTCGAAGCTCGTCGTCGGCATTGCGCTGCTCTCGCACTGCGTCGCGTGCGTGCGCTTCTCGTTTGGCTACGACGTGCACCACGACAACCACTGGCTCCCGCGCGAGCCCACGTACGAGCAGACGCCACAGAGCAAGTACCTCATGTCGCTCTTCTGGGCGTTCGGGATCCTCTCGGGACTCTTTGAAGGCGAGTTGCCGCACTCGATCGCGGAGTTTGTCTTTACGATCATCGTCGCGCTCTGCGGCTTCTCGATCTTCACGTTCCTCTGCGCCACGTTCTTCATGCTCTCCAAGTGCGAGAGCGGCGAGACTGAGGCCGCGGAAGGACGGATCAACCAGCTTAAGCACATCCTCGCGTTCCACCGTGTCCCTGAGACGCTCCAGACCCAAGCTGTCGAGTACTTGCGCGTGCGTTTGCTATCGTCGTGTAGTGTCCTTGATGACCATTATGTGGCGTCCATGAGTTGGCTAACGTCGTTGCTGATGGTGATGCTGCCGTTGCTGCTATGGTAGCTCTACTACACGGACGCCGACTCGAACGAGCGCGAGGTGATGAAGCTTCTGTGTCCGTCGATCGCCACGGACATCCAGATCGAGCTCATGAAAGGCACGATCGCGCGCGTGCCGATCTTTGCCGAGTGCGACAGCGACGAGTTCATCGTCGCGCTCACGAGCTTGCTCGAGCGCATCTCGCTCCCAGCGCAGTGCACGCTCTTCCAAGCCGGCGACTTTGGCGACGCCATGTACATCCTCCACTCGGGCGTCCTCGACGTGATCGTCGGGAAAGCCAAAGTCCGCGAGCTGCGCAAGAACGACTTTGTCGGCGAGCTCTCGCTCTTCTCGAGCAGTCCGCGCACCGCGACAGTCGTGACAACGACCTACTGCGTGCTCTACAAGCTCTCGCGGTTCCACACGGAGAAGGTTCTGGACGGCTACCCTCGCGTTGCGCGGTCGATCTCGAAAGCCGTTGCGCAGTTCCTCGAGAAAGCGCACGAGCAGAAAGCAAAGGAAGAGGCAGCAAAGGCAGAAGTGGCTGTGACTCCAAGCGGTCCATTACTGCTCCAAGACACGGATGCGCAGGAGTTGATCGTGGCACCAGGGACACCAATGCCACGTCGTGGCTCGGTCTTTGCTGCTCAGCTCACGCAGCTCATGCAAATGAGCGACGGCTCGGGCTTGTTCCGAAAGAAGACACATAACACGGTCACACCGATCGCAGTCGTGTCTCCAAGTAAGTCGCTTCAGCAACAGCCAAATCGCAAGGCACTCGAGTCGATGGCAGTGCCACTCATGCGCCGCGTGCTCACGACGCGCAAGCGCAAGGGCTCGGACTCGATCAAAGTCTTTTACGACCAGTACACACACGCCTCCGCAGCGCCACGGCGCGACGTGTGGTGGTCGTCGCTGCTACTCAAACAGTGCTTTGACGCCGACTCGACGGGACGGCTCTGGTGGCTCCTTGTGCTCCAGGTACACTCTCGTCGCATGCACTCACGCTCTTGTCTGCTGTAGTGGCTCGGTTGACCAACTCCCTCTCTCTTACTCTTTGATTGTCGCTCTCCACATTTGCGCGCGCTAGATCGCGCTCGTTGAGAACTGGATCGCCATTCCCATTCAGTTCGCGTTCGATCTCCTTGACGACCCATCGTGGTGGATCCACACGGCGAACGCACTCGCAGACATCGTGCTCTACGTCGACATCTACGTGAACCTGAACCTGTCGTACATGAGCGACGCCGAGAAGATCCTCGACCCGGCACGGAGCGCAGTGCGGTACTTGCAGAGCCCATCGTTTGTGCTCGACGTCCTCTGCGCGTTCCCGTACTGGTGCTTTGGACTCTCTGTGCACTTTGCCATCGCGCGCATCCCACGGCTCTTCAGGTACAGACGCCACTGTTGCAGCGAGCGAGTGAGTGTGTAGAGGAGACAATGGTGCCTTGAGCTAACACTGTCGTGCTGCGTGCTGCTGTCTAGGATCTGGCGCACGTGGGGCCACTACCAAGAGCTCGACAAGATCTACCACTTGCACAGCCGCCAGCGCCTCACAGTCTTTGGCATCGTGCTCTTCCTGCTCATCCACGTCGTGTCGTGTCTCCACTTTAGCGTCACGCACATCGAAGGCTTCAACGACTACGAGGACTCGTGGCTCCCGTGCGACGACATTGACTTGCGCGAGACACGCGATGGCACGTACATTGACCATCTCAACACGACGTACTTCAGAGGCGACGCACACGTCCTCATGATCGCCCGCACGCAGTACGCGCGGTCGTTCTACTACGCGGCGAACGTCCTCACGGGTCTCGGTCGAACGATGGAGCCCAACAGCGACACGCAATACGTCATTGCGCTGCTGTTCATGTTCAGTGGCTTCCTCATCACAGCGATAGTCGTGGACAATGTTCAGAAGCGCTTCACCGCGTCGGCGTACGACGAAAAGCAGTTCTTCGCCGTGCGCTCGCGCATCCAGCTCTTCCTGCGGCGTCAGAAAGCGCCGTTTGCGATCCACCATCGCGTGAGTACGTTCCTCGATTACTGGTGGGCAGCGCATCGCGGCGCGCTCATTGGGAACCTCCTCGTGGACTTGCCGCTCGGGTATCGCCGCGAGATTCTCCGGAGTGTCTGCAAGCCTGCGCTCCAGACACTCGCGCTGCTGCTTGGCGTCCGACCGGTACTGAATGAACTCGAGCAAGTCTTTGTCGACAACGCCCAGTTCATCCTGTACGGTCAAGACGAAGTGCTGTATCGCGAAGGCGACAACGCCCATGGCTTGTTCTTCCTGCTCGAAGGCACGATTCTACTCACGACCCGCGCCGGTGGCAGCCGCAGCAAGGACGTGCCGCAGGGCAACTGCTTTGGGACGCGAGCGCTTCAGACCGAAGAAGATGCACAGGCAGGGTACGCCGAGACTGCAACAGCGGCAAGCGGCTGCGTCGTGCTCTTCTTCTCGCGCGCCAAGCTCAGTCGCTTGCACGACGTGTTTCCGTCGCTCGAAGCTGCTCTCACGCGCCTTGAGAAGCGACTGCTCGATACGAAGCTGTCCAAGTCGGCGTTCTCGGGACGAGCCGGCAGCACGTCGAGTGCGCAGTCGTCAAACGTGCTCGTGCGCTTTGTCACGTGCCAGAGCGCGAGCATTGATCCAGACTCCAAGGCGATTGCCGTGTGGGAGACGTGGCTCTTCCTCGCCATGACGCTCCAGTGGGTCCTCGTGATCCTGCACATTTGCTTTGGGGTCGACGAAGCGCACCACGTGCTCGTTGATAGCACGACCGTCGTGCTCGAGGCGTTCTTCCTCGTTGACATGTACGTGCGCACGCGCTTGGGGTACCACGAGTTTGGGAACAAGGTCATGGACGTCGTGAAGATCCGCCGCACGTACGTCCACTCGCGCAACTTCTGGATCGACCTCGTTGCGCTCCTACCGCTCTTTGCGATCAACTGGACGAGCGCGTCGATGCGGCTCGAGATCTTCAACATCAACAAGCTCGTGCGCTTGCTCAAGGTCCCGACGCAGTTCCAAGCGCTCGAGCAGCGGTACCTCACGTTCGCGATGGAGCTCCGACTCTTCAAGCTCTTCTACTACACGTTCCTCCTCGCGCACATCTTTGGGTCACTCTACTTTGACTTTGCCGCCCACGCGTCTCAAGTCTACTCGCTCAGCTCCGGCGCCGTGCGGCAGACGAACTTTGGCGGGAACAAATGGCTCCTCCCCAAAGAGTTCGAGCACGCTGACCCGGTGCACCAGTACTTTGCTGCAGTGTTCTGGGCGTTCGGGCTCATGTCGGCGTCGCAGCAAGGCGAGCTCCCAAAGAGCAGCATGCAGTGCGTCTTTAGCGTCACGACCATGATCGCCGGCTTCTTCCTCTTTGCGTACGTCGTTGGGAACTTTGCCGACATCATCGAGCTCGTAGACGCCGAGAACCGCGAGTTCAATGAGAAGCTCGGGTCCATGCGCCACTTGCTCGCGCACTTTACGATCCCACCGACGATCGCGGCGAAGATGAAGACGTTCTTCTTCTTCAAGCGCTTCCACTCGATCACACAGGAAGAGCTGCTCGAGCACTGCCTCCCGCCGTCACTCGTGACCGACATCCGCCTTATCAACCTCCACGCCATGATCGACAAAGTCCCGTTCCTTGGGAACATGGACGAAGCCATTACGCGCATGCTCGTGTCGCACTTTAGCCAAGTGCTGATCCTCAAAGACGACTACGTCTATCGCCAAGGCGACGAAGGCACCGACATGTACTTTGTCTTCACCGGGATCCTCGGCGTCCTCATCCCAGTCGCCGTGACGAAGCGGTCTGAATTCCACGGCCGGAGCCGCGCGTCGACGAGTCGCGGCAGTGCTGTCGAAGTCGACGTGAAGGCGCTAAAGCAGATGAGCGAGCTCACGTCCGGCGACTTCTTTGGCGAGAACGCGTTGTTCTCAGACAACCCGCGTAATGCGTACGTGCGCGCAAATACGTCGTGCATCCTCTACTTGCTCTCGCGTCAGTCGCTCGAGATGGTCTTTGAGCTCTACCCAAACTGGAAGAAGCGCGTGCTCCAGACCATCAAGATCCAGCAGAAGCAGCAGCGCCTCAACGCACCGACGAACGACCGTGCACTGCGTGATGACACGCCGTCTGTCCGGAGCACGCGACTCGACACTGCAGCCGACAACGACGACGACAACAGCGAGAACGAGACAAATGAACGGCGCGCGAGTCCAGCGGGAGAAGAGATCATTGCGACGCCGCTACGCGCAGTTCAGACTGTTGTTGTCTCGCACGGCATGCTACGCTTTGCACCAGCGTGGGTGCGCGCACTGGTCCACGGCGTTGAAGCGCAGAGTCAGCTCCATCTCGGCTGGCTCCGTGTCATCACTGCGTGCACGGCGTACATTGCCGTGATCGTGCCGTACCGCCTCGCATTCGACTTGTGCGATCGATGGACGCCAGTCACAACGATCGTGAACGTCCTCCAGCTCCTCTGCACTGTGCTCTTTGCGCTCGACATCTGGGTGAACTGGCAGCTCCAGGAGAGCGAGATCTCGATCGAAATCTACGAAGAGAAGCACCGCGAGTCTTACAAGTCGACGCGGTTGCTCTGGGACGTCCTCGCCGCAGTGCCGCTCGACTACGTCGCCGTGCCGCTTGCACCACACGCGGGATTTTGGTTCTGTCTCTCGCGGTGCATCAAAGTGAAGAACATGGTGCACTACATGATCGAGATGAACCGCCAGAGCGTGTCGTACGAGTGGGAGCGGTTCAAGACGATCTGGATCCTCTACCTCTTGGCCATGTACTGGAGCGCATGTGTCTACCTCGGCGTTGCGAGCCTCGATGGCTACGGCACAGAGTGGAACGCGTGGCTCCCGACTGAGCACGTCCACATCACGCATCCGTCGAATCCGTCGTCGCATGAGCTCTGGCTCCGGATCTTCCGCGGCATGTTCTTCGCTGTCACGGCGTTCGTGAAGAAGTGCCGGACGTTCGTGCCCGAGTCGACGTCCACGGACGTCTTCTCGATCTTCATCTGCTTCGTCGGCTTGCTCGTGATGTCGTTCATGATCGGCGAGATCTCAAGTCTGTACATCTCGTACATTGGGAACGAGGTCAAGTTCCGGAAGGACCAGATCGAGACCGAGCTGTACCTCTCGCGCTGGAAGATCGGAACGGCGATGAAAGCGCGCGTCCACCTCTTCCTCTCAACGCTCTGGTCGTCGCACCGCGGCGTGAACTACCAGCACGTCTTTGACGAGCTCCCACGGAAGATCCGCCGCCAGACGATCCTCCACATCGCAGAGCTCCCGATGAAAGGGCTCATGCTCAAGATCTTTCGTCCACTCGCACACGGCGACGCAGCGAGCGTGACGATCTTGACGCACGCAATCGCCGACAAGCTCCGGTTCGAGAGCTACCCGCGCGGCGAAGTCGTCGTCGTCGAAGGCACGATCCCGAAAGGTATGTACTTTGTCGTCAAGGGCCACCTTGCACCGTCGTCTGCGACGCACGCAGAGCTCTGTCGCGGCGTGCGGTACAAGAAAGGGAACTACTTTGGCGACCAGGGCATCCTCGGGTACTCGGTCAGTCGCGTATCGGTGCGGACAGTGAAAGCGAGCGACCTCTTGTCGCTCAGCACTGCCAACTTGCTGAGCGCGCTCGAGTCCCACAGCTACTTTTCGATCGCGCTCAAGCTCGTGAAAGAGCTCTTTCACAACCTCCGCGCGACGTACGAAGGTGAGATCCCACGCGCGCGTGACGTCTGGGCGTCTGAGCTCAAGAAGATCCTCGTGCGCCAGCGCATGGAGTGGGCATTGAGTCTCACATCATCATCATTGTCGCCATCGGCGACGTCGAACGAGCACGGAACTGTAGCAAGCCGAGACGCTCCGCCAGCGCTGCCGTACCTTCCGTTCGCGCAATCTAGCAGCAGCGCGGCGCTTCCAAAAGGCGCTACGCTCTGGAGCGCAGTGCTTGCAGGAGTGCTCGACGCCGATACGCCGTACGTGTGTCTCCAGATGTTTGAGTCGTTCCTAGAGCTCGTTGTGCCAATTGGCGAGCTCTACGACAAGACCGTCATGACGACCGCCACTGCGAAGCGCGAGATGCAGACGACAGATGACGCAGTGCATCCGTTTGGGTCAGGGAACAACGGCAACAGCACAAGCGCGAACGGCGGCAGCAGCTTAGACCCAAGCAAGCGCATGAAGAGCATCGTGCAACAACTTGGTGCCGGTCGCTTGACGATCAAGACCGTCGTGACAAAGCTCTCGCAGCAGTCGGAGTCGTCACAGCGCAAGCTCAACATCGTGCCGCTCAACGACTGACACGGACATGATGCGATGAATAGTGAGCTGTAGATAGGATGAGCGAAGCTCGATGGTCACGAGAAGACCACAGCTTGGATCTAGCGGCACTTGAGTTGGTAAGACAGTCGTGTACCACTCAAAGCCGCCATTCGATCAACACTGGAGATGCGATACAGACTCAAACCAGTCTAGGCTTGCCGACCTCTCTCTGTCCGTCTTACTGGAGTGCACACTGCTGAGGCAGGAGCGGCAGAGCAATGTCACTGCCAGCGTCGTCGTCACTTCTGCTGCTAGTGTCCACGAGGTGCTGAATCGCAAAGTGC